>JARHVA010000289.1:5025000-5072500 GCA_037957365.1 Torreya grandis
CCTTTTTGGCAAAAGGAGAACATTCTTCCCCATCAACCCAATCAAAAATTTCAACACAAAAGACCACCTCTTCTTCATCATTTAGGACCTCTTAAGGGATCTCATGTTTCATATAAAATACCAAAACAATACTTTGGTTCTCAAGGGATGAAATATCTTCCATCTTCTTCTTTATGATTCTAAGACTAGGCATTTTAAAGTCATGTGACTTAGTCCAATGAGGCTACCAAAGAGTTAGAATTTATTCAACGAAGAGTTCTGAGTTTTTTTCAACTATATAATCCTCCTTAGGTTCCCATACCATAGGTCCATCAAGGAAAATGGTTATGGGATGAGGACATGATGAACTAGTTAGTGGAGGTGGCACATATAACTCAAAATTAGATTGAGAGTGAAGTGTAGGGGATTCTTTTGAAATCTCTTGAGGAAGGGGAGGTAGACCTTGGGCTAAAACAACTTGGTTTTCTTCTTTCCACTTTATAATAAATTCATTAAAATATAATTTATCTTGAATATTTTCTTGAGGAGGGGTAGATGGGATGTGTTTAGGCATAGGATATTCTTTTGGGTCTAAACCTTTCATCACACCTTGACTTACAATTTCATCATTGCCTCTAACTCTTCAATTTTATAGGCTAGGTTATCTTGGAAAAGTATTTCTTGAAGATCATAGGAATCATCATGAGTATGAGTAATACATGAGGGCTCACATGGAACATAATATTATTCTTGAGGAATGGTGGTAGAGACTTGCAAAGGATCAACTTCATTCTCAACTTCACACTCCTTAACAATGATTCTATCTTCTTTCTTTCCCCATGACTCCACTATCTTATTATAGCTTAAAATGTTAGGATTATAAGTCTCTTTCTGAGGTGGTGGGGATGAAATATGAGAGGGAAATGAGGTATTTATTCCACTTCCTTTTTTTTCTAATATGGACTGATGTATATACATATTATCTAACTCAGTTTGCCTATCAATATTAGCTTCAATAATAAGATTTCTCCCTTCAACTCTCTCTTCCAACTAATTGGGAAAAGGATGAATTTGATATCCTTGTTAGGTTGTGGAGCTAAAATCTTCAACTATGCAAACGAAGAGGAGGTTGCTGAAGTTCCAAAAGTATCGGTGTTGGCAGGATAACCGACGTCGGTCAACATGAATGCAGAAGGCAACCAACGTCGGTAGGAAGTCGACCGACGTCAGTCAGCACCAGTTAGACAGGGACCGACGTCGGTTGCCTGTGTGTTTCAAAACTATTCATTGCATGAACAATTAGTTTGTTGAACTGAGTGCTTGCATGTAAAGGCTATTTTGAGTCTTGAGCTGTGTCTATTATTAGTAAACTAAGAGTCTAAGTTATTTTTTAAGTCCAGGATCTATTTATAGACCCATTGGCATGTATTGTAATTATGACCTAGAAAGAAAGGCAAGGAAGATCCTTCCATTGTAAGATCATTGAGTTACAGGTTGTTGCAAGCTCATAGGAGATCTACATGTGTAAGTATGGTCTGTTGAATTGTAGGTTGCAGGCTCATGGGAGATCTACTTGAAGTACTTTAGAGTACTTGGTGTACTGGCAAGGTTATTACTGACTGGTTGGAGAGGTGAACACCAATTCTATGTGTGAGTTGTGTGTTGGGACCATTTTTGGTAGGAGAGTGTTTTGAAGAAGAATTATTGTACACTTGAGGTGTGGCAAGCCTCTGTAAGGTGGAAGAGGGTGGCGTCTCTCTATTGTATTCTTTTCTATACAATTACTAATACAAGATTGTATATTGTCTCTCATATTCTGTGTTATGTGTGAATTCTAGTTACTTGTACTTCTGGATATTTCTGCATGTTCAATTGCTTGTATTTGGTAATCATATTGTGCTCTTTCTGAGGAGCAAGATCCTAACAAGTGGGATCAAAACAGGTGTGTTTGTTCTTGGATTCCCTGACAATTGGTATAAGAGCTTTTGGTTGGGATACTAACAGGTTGGATTAAATCTAGGTAGTGTGTGTTGATTACAGGTTACTCACAGGGGTTTTTGTTTGAGTGGGAGTAGAGCAATGGCAGAAGAAAGTAGACTACGAATGGAGAAGTTTAATGGTAGGAGGTCCAAGTCCAGGTATGGCAGAATAACCTGCTAGAAATATGGAAAGAAAGAGCAAGAAAAGAAAGATTTTTGGTTGGTATTAAATTAGCATGAAGGACATGAAGAAGAACCAGATGTTGCAGATTTCATTACATAGGATGCTCTGGTATGTTCTTTGGATAAAGTAGAATCTTGGGTTTTAGATTCTAGTACCTCTTTTCATGCATCCCCAAATAGGGAATTTTTTCATGAGTATGTCTAGGGAGACTTTGGAGAAATTTGTTTAAGGGATGGTAAGCCTTATCATATGGTTAGCAAAGGGAAAGTGAAGCTGAAATTGTAGACAGATAACACATGGGTGTTGAAGGAGGTCATGCATGTCCTAGTTCTGGAGCAGAATTTGATTTTTGTAAGAAGTTTGGGTGATGAGGGTTACACAGTAACTCTCACAACAGACTCTTGGAAGGTTACCAAGGGTGCACTTGTTGTAGTAAGAGGTAAGAAAGTATGTACGCTTTATCTATCTACTTGTATTACTAATTCTCTTTTTGGGTTATCTACTTTAGCTGTAGATTCAAAGATGTGGCTTAATAGGCTTGGTCACATGAATAATAAGGAGATGCATGTTCTTGAGTCAAAGGGTATGCTTTCAGATTTGAAGAGCATAGATCGTGATTTCTGTATGTAGAAGAAGAAGGTGACATTTCTTGAGGAATCCGATATTAGTGACAAGAGCAGGAAAGCCTTGGTTTTCAAGGAGAAGGTGATAGACAGAGTTTAGAACAAGGGGTAAAAGAATTCTAAGTAGAGCAAGGGTGATTTGGACAAGGGTTTGATCCAAAAGGAGCTCATGGGTAGAAGTCAATTCTCACAAGTAAAACACAGAGACTGACATCGGTTAGAAAACTGGCATCAGCGTCTAGATAGGGACCGATGTCAGTTATGTGCAGCTTGACATCAGTGACTCAGGGTAGATAAACACCAGCATTGGCAAGGGGGAACCGACGTCAGCGATGAGGCAGTCATAGGGAACTGACATCAGTCAGATGCAGACTGAGATGTGACCAGCATCAGTCACTGAGATGGATTTTGGGTGGATAACAAGCTGTCAAGGAGTCTCAAGCGCCCATATGGAGGAGTTAAAGGGTAAGTAAGCCTCAGATTCATCATTTCCCTTCTTGACACTACTTGTTGCTCACTTGTGGTAAAGAACTAGGAAGTTATTAAAGAAGTAAAGTAGGTAGATCTAGGAAACAGTGGGAGCTTAGCATGGATGAAGGATGTGATTCATTGGAGAAGAACCAAATGGGAGTTTTTGGTAGAGTTGCCAGCTGGAAGTAAGCACTGAGAGACGAATGGATGTTTAGGATAAGGAAGAGTGAAAATGGACATGTGAGATAGAAGCCCAGGGTATATGGTCTTGAATAAGCTACAGGGCAATGGAGGTTTGATCATTGTGTGTCTCTTTACCAGGTTGGATAATATTAGCTACATTATCCTATTACTATATGATATGCTTGTTGCAGGGTTACATATACAGGGAGTTGCTGAACTAAAGGTAAAGCTAGTTCAGAGGTATGTCATGAAGAATCTAGGAGTAACAAGATTCTTTGGCATGAGTGTGTTCTAGGGACATGGAAGGTCACAGGTTGACTTTGTTTCAGGATGATTGTGTGAGACCAATTAGCATGCTGATGGTTGGACAGTTCACAGAATAGTGTCTTGATTCACATAATGAGGTTAAGTGCATGGTATGTACTAGACCTGAGTTTTCCCAAGTAGTGGGAGTTGTCACAAGTTTGGAGCCAATCTGGGAAAGAAGCATTGGAGGGAAGTTCAATGGATTCTTAGAGGGACCAGCAGCAGGTGCACATGTTATGTAGGGTCAAGTTATTTTCTACATGGTTTGTAGATGTGGATGTGGTAGGTGATTTGGATGACAGGTGTTACACCACAGGGTGTGTGGTGGTTGGTCTTCAAGAGTGATCTTGAAGAGGGATACAGAGCCAAGGGAACAAACTAGACAAAGTATAGGTATAGGTACAGTTGTAGCTATTTATCTCCAAGTGGGAGATTGTTAGGTTATGGAGCTAAAAGCTTCAACTATGCAGACGAAGAGGAGGTTGCTAAAGTTTTAGAAGTATTATTGTTGGTAGGATAACCGACGTCGGTCAACATGAATGCAAAAGGCAACTGACATCGGTAGGAAGTCGGCTGACATCGGTCAGCACCAGTTAGACAGGGACTGACATCGGTCGCCTGTGTGTTCCAAAATTATTCGTTGCATGAACAATTAGTTTGTTGAACTGAGTTTTTGCATGTAAAGGCTATTTCGAGTCTTGATCTGTGTGTCTATTATTAGTAAACTAAGAGTCTAAGTTATTGTTTAAGTCTAGGATCTATTTATAGACCCATTGGCATGCATTGTAATTATGAGCTAGAAAGGAAGGCAAGGAAGATCCTTCCATTGTAAGATCATTGAGTTGTAGGTTGTTGCAAGCTCATAGGAGATCTACATGTGTAAGTATGGTCTATTGAATTACAGGTTGTAGGCTCATGGGAGATCTACTTGAAATAATTTAGAGTACTTGGTGTACTAGCAGGGTTATTACTGACTGGTTGGAGAGGCGAACACCAATTTTGTGTGTGAGTTGTGTGTTGGGACCGTTTTTGGTAGGAGAGTGTTTTGAAGAATAATTACTGTACACTTGAGGTGTGGCAAACCTCTGTAAGGTGGAAGAGGGTGGCATCTCTCTATTGTATTCTTTTTTGTACAAGTATTAATACAAGATTGTATATTGTCTCTCATATTTTATGCTATGTGTGAATTCTAGTTACTTGTACTTCTAGATATTTTCACATGTTCAATTGCTTGTATTTGGTAATCATATTGTGCTCTTTCTGAGGAGCAAGAACCTAACAAGTGGGATCAGAACAGGTGTGTTTGTTCTTGGATTCCCTGACAATCCTTGATTAGGATCATGAGTAGGGATCAAATATGGCTAATAGGAAACTTGGAAAAGTGGATATGAAGGCTAATAGGTTTGGTGAGGTTTCCTTTCATGAACTCCTAGACTATCCTCTAAAGAAGAAACTAGGCCACTCACATCAAGCATATCACTTGTGAGCCTTTGCCAATTAGCTCTCTAAATAGGTACCCACTCTCTTTTTACCAAATCTAATGCATCTCTCACCTTATGAATAATATGACCAGGAACCTCTTGACCATATCCCCTTATAGTATCAAGCTCCAACATGTACCTCTCATATCCCAAGAGTGTTTTCTTGAAGGTGGCAATGGATTAAGTTTGGGAAGTGTTTAGGTTGAGTAGGGGGAGAAAGATATTGAGGAGGATGATTGTAAGACTAGTAAGAATCATTGTAAGGTTGATAATGGCCATGTGGGAGTTGATATGGATCATAAAAATATTGGTAAGGATCACACCAAGGATAATTAAGAACTTGCTCTTGTTGATAGGGAATGGCACAAGATTTAAATGTCTCATAACTTGTGTAAGACAAATCTTAACACCAAAGTTATCCATGAAACCTCATTGAAATAAAGAACACAAATAAAATTTTTACCAATAATATTCAAAAGGAAACTTGGGCTACTTGACTAGTTGATGCATCTTTAGAGTCACCATTGATGCTTTGATAGATGCCTCCAAAGGTTGATTGTTGAGAGACAACACCAAAAATATCTCAACTTCTTGGATTAAGAGTCCCATTGGGCATGAAAAAAATATTGTCACTTGTATTTTTACCCTTTGAGTAGATTCTTAAGCTCTCATCATCCAAGAGGCACAATGGAAATGCCTCTAGGCTTGTGGGTAGCCTAAGGATGAGGTGAATCTCTAGATAGGGCTAGCTCCCTTGATGTACCACTTTGGATTGAAAATACACCTAAAATTTGGAGGTATAAAGGGAGATAGATAACTGAAATCAAAATATTATAAGGGAGGTGATACACCAAATTATATGATTACTTCAAACCAACAACATGTTACACATGAGAACAAAGGACTAACCAAACATACACTTCTCCAATCTATGTCATCTCACATCAATGTTACATTATGAGGTTATGGATGAATGCCTTAAGATAGGAGGAATAGAAAAGAGGCCTTGAATTTAAATATTTAATATACTAACTCACTCAAACTTGGACATCTCTTAGAACACTTCACATGACCTATAAGAAGAGGATACAAATCGATGAAAGAATGAAACAACATGCTAAGGAATCCATAGTTTTCAATAAGAAAGATTCATCATCCAATTAAACACACTATAAATATTGATGAAATAGGTAAAAATAATTATTATTAATTATAAAATGGTATGCAAATGAGTAGGGATTTTCTATACTCAAGAGGAGCATGAGTTACAATGGCCAAAATATCTAGTTCTTATAGAGCTTGAGAGAGAGAGAGAGAGGAGAAGAGAGAAGTCCAAAGGTCACAAATAAAATTTTAAATATAATATAATAAATTAATTTTTAATTATAATATTATATGGGATTAAAAATTCAAGTTTATGAAGCACAAGTGTTCATCCAAGTCATCAAACTCTTGCAAAGTGGCATAAAATCCTCTTAACTGGCTCAAAAAACCTACCTTCATGATTTGAGCTTCTTGAACGCCAAATAACTAACTAAGAATAGTTAAAATTATTTTAATAAATTTGAATTATATCATAAATTATTCTAAATACATTGGTTGTAGGCCTGATAATCTGGAATCATCTAGAAGTGAGCCATCATCATCTGCAGTCCAAAAAACTCCTCCTTCATGCACCCTACACACTTGTCCTCAAATTTGGATTAAATTTATCATTAAAATACATGGTATGGAGTTTATGAAAATTTTAAATACCCTACATATCCTTAGAGGCATTAGGGACACCTTAAAATCACCTCAGTTAAAAGATCTCCACCCTTCTCACGAGCTTGTCTAATACGCCAGTTTTGACTAGCTAAGATGAATTTATTTGTTTGCATACTTAAGAGTATTTTATTGAAATTAAATTAAAATATGGATTTATAAAAATTCAAAATATTTCCTCCAAATTTTATTTCACCTCTTTAAACCTCATATAGCCTAAAAAACACACAAAATGGTAAAAAATACCCTATTTTCACTTTGTTCATACAAGTCCGTACAACCAAAAATCATGGGGATGGGGATGAGGGATTCATATACAATAATAATAATAATCCTAATAAAAATGGTCCATTATAGTATCTATCCAACTCCATTTCTCCAAACTAGTCATTGGCAAGGGTTTAAGAGGGTTTTAGGCTTATCTGACCTCTTAAGGTTCATTCATAAAGTTTTGACATTGGAGTTGTAGAAGAGTTACAAAAATTGTTTGTTTAATAAATATTATAACTTTCCAATAAACCTCTATCCTCCATGAAAATGATCCTAAAATATATGAGTATCTAGATTTGCCCTATCGAGCCCCTTTCTCTAATTTTCACAGGCCTGATGTTGCTCTCAAGTTAAAATTAGCTCTCATAATGTTTTTTTTTAAGGTTAAGGATTTTAAACATCTAAGGTGAACCTATAAACATAATAAAATATGATTAAATTAATTTATAAGGCCAAAAGTGTGAATGACCTCCTCTTTTGGCACTAGGCCTAAACCTTGCTTAGTAGGTTTACCTACACTCTTATGGTTTAGACCATCCAACTAAGTTTATTTTATTTTAAATAGCTCAAAAACCTATATTATTATCCTATGAGAATACCCAAATTAATTATAATTCTCTTCCAAGGTTTCAAGTGAGAGTGGCCTTCCATTTGGCCTTCAGGCTAAAACCCTACCCTTAAGCCTGACTGCAACTATAGCATTATGGACCTCCCTATTTAGTTATATAATCTTGTGAGTTGTTATAATTATTTTCCTATTTGTAATTCCAATTATCACACCTTCTTCCAAGGTTTTCTTAAATTTTATTCTATCCCTTTCTCTCCACTTGATAAGACTATAGGTTTATGCATGGGGGAAGTACCCTCTATTTGAGAGAAAATAGATTGTAATTCCCATATTTGTTCAAAACAATTAACCAATAGATAAGCTTATTTAAATTTTAAATATATTACCTACAAATTTTCATCTCTTTTTCATATGATTTTACCCCCCAAAACTTTGCAAAACCAAAATAGACCATGCAAAGCAAACTGTGTATGCAAGATTTCACAAAGACTATGTTATGATTGTTAAACTCCTTATTTTATTGATAGACAATTGTGAGAGTATCATAAGGTTTTTATGACCATAATTAATTATTTTTTATTTTTTAAACTCAATTTAATCTCCATGTTCTCACCTCATACCTTGATTGGGACAAGACTAAGTTTCCCTTTTTTTACTATATTTTTTGCTCTTTAGAGTGTACCTATGGGTTATTTTACAATGGTTAGACCTTAAATTGACATTAAAAACATTATTTATACTTATAAATACTATATTATACCTTTAATTACCTCTAATTCTTGTAATTAACTCTATTTCCCAAAGTTGTCAAGCTTATCCTTCAAGATGAACTTACATCTAGCCTGTAGGGGCATACTTTGTGATAAAAAGGACCTATAGATGTTAATTATCTTGAATATAAATTTTTAACATTTAATTATACATATTAAAAAATTCTTAGTTAATTTTTAAGTGTTTTTAATCCTTTTACCTCATGTTTGGGCTATGTATGAGTCTAACCCTTGCTAGACTAAGACACCCTACCTTTGACTAAGAAACCATGCATGTAGGTTCAAATTAGACCTTTTTCATGATATTTTAAGACTATATTTTAATATTTATATACCATTTCCATTTTTCATACCTTAATTTATTTTGGGTGTCCTAAAACAACACCTAAACACCCATATTGGCTCACTGTTTGTATACCTTGTTGTAGGTGTGTATTAAGGTTGTTGTATGGACTGATAGGTGTGAATGCGAAGAAATATATATATATATATATATATATATATATATATATATATATATATATATATATATATATATATATATATACACTTATAATTTAAATATTTTTATGTCATTAATGATCACATGATCCATTTTTAACCATTAAAATTTGAGGTTGAGATCTTAATATTCAATTCTTGGATGGAGAAGGTTCTTCTTGACTCAAAATATAGATAACACTGACTATTTTTTAGTGTCTTTTAGGTAACCTTGGGGTCTCCAAAAACTAATCTCCATAAAATATTTTCCCTCTAAAAATTTCAAATTAATTATCCATAATATAGACTATAAATTATTATCATTTATGTTTTCTAAGACTTTGTGACACTTTTTATGACATCAACAAAACCATTGGGTACTCTATTTTGTGCTTTTTGGGAAAGTGGGCCTAAAAACACAATCATTACCTTGAAGGCTTCCCAAATTAAAAAAATTAACTTGAAACCTCAAATTATGTCTACCATACTCAATTATTCATGATATCAATCCAAAAAGGACTCACCATACTCCCACTCTTGCATTCAGGTACCTTTACATCTATGTAATCCCACTTGTAGGTGGTTGCATTCCATGTATAGTCAATGAGTAAAACTTGGGAAATATACATTACCTTACCCAAAAATGGATTCTATATTATTTAAAATTCCTCAAAATTTACTCCTAACATATCAAAAGGTATATATAAATGTAAACAAACCCTATTCAACATGGAATTTTTTTCCAAGCACCTGAAAATGCTCACTAATGGTAGACTATGTATAAAAGTTGCCAATGACTAAAAAAATCCTCTTTTATTACATAATATGGAAAATTAGTCACTTTTACATGTTATATATATATATATATATATATATATATATATATATATATATAATATTTTCAAATTCCATATGGCTCTATGGACATGATTTAGAATCATGCATAACTCCAAATTGACTATGTATGATAGTCTTTAAGCAAACTAGCAACATGATGTCTTATGACCATACCTTCAAGGATATTGATTATAAAATGATCTTGAGATGTTATTGAATAATTTTAACAAATTTTAAACATGATAAATTACCTATCATAACTCCCTAGGGCTACTGTCAAAGCATGGACATCTTGAACATAGTGAAAAACTACCTGTTGTATAGAAAGTGCTTCCTTTTGCAACCTAAGCTACTTGGGCCATCCAAACACTTTAAAAAATAAAAATAATAATTGGAATAATTATATGAGGATTAAAAAATCATATTTAATCAAAATTATCAAGTAGTTCATCCAGAATTTCTCAAACTAAGGCAAAACCTATAGGGTGCATGAAACAACTAGTAGAAAAGTATAGTCAAGTTCAAGAGGATGGTTAATAAATCATAGGCCACCATTATCCAAAATATTTATATTTAAATTAATTAATTTGGGTTTAATTTAACCTCCCCAAGGTGTTTGATATAAAACCTCCTCTGCTAGCCATACCAAGTACAAACTTGAAGACTTGTTTTATGTACCAAGAAGAATGAAAAAGGAATAGAATAATTTTGGCCCTAAAATGGCACTTCCAAAGTGTTTCAAACATTTATATATATTTAAGGAAGATGAAGAGTCATATTAAAACTTTCTCCCATGTGGCACACTTTCCCTTGAGCCATACAATTTCCAAACTCACCTTTTCCTTTAAAAAGTTGCCCTTTCTTATGAAGAACCTACCACATTTTAGTTATGTCAGTTGATTAAGACATCTTGGGACACATGGGATGTGACATCATCTTTATGAACCTTCAAACTTCCTAATAAATTTTTAAAACTCATTAAATGTACCTTTTTTGACCTCAAAATGAATCAAAATAACTAAAGGGACTAAAATGACTAAGGACCAAAGCTAGTATAACATTAAATGACATTAATCAACCTATAAAACACATTGTGACATATGTATTAGACCCCTAAAACATATAAAAGTCAAGTTTTTACCTAGGGGTGCCCCAATTTGACCTAAAAGTCAAATTTGGTCAATAATAATGTCATAGGGTATGTTGTAGTTCATTTGATGACATTCATATGACATTCTAGCTTTAGTCATAATCTAGCTTAAGCCTTCTATCAATTGGTGTCTTAGAGCTCATTTTAGAGTCATATATTAAAGCAGTAGGTTTTCATGGTGCCTATATATTAAAAATCATAGAAATATTTTACACAAGCCTCAATAAGTTCATTTGAGATTTCAAAGATAAAGTAGTAGCTCAAGCACAAAGCTAAGTGAACCAAGTCATTACCAAGACATCATATCCTCATGAGTGAAAGGGATGAAAGACCATGGATATCTTCATGATAGGAACATGATATACAAATTTCATACCCACATGAGTTCTCTAGCTCAAGCTATGGGGCTTCAAAGTTGGACCTATAGAGTGGAACATTATCTCAAGCATCAATTTTAAGCTCCATAAAGTAGTTGTTTATATTTAAAAATGTACTTAAAAGGTTTTAATTTGATCAATATGTAATATTCCATGTGATTTCCCATACTGAAAAATAGATCTAATGGTTCACACTTAGGTCAAAGAGGTCAAAAAGTCCCTGGGTTAAAAGACCTTAAAGAGCTATAGGTTGGACAAGATCTAATAGTGCAAGTTCACTGAGTAGAGATCCAATGGCATGAGATCAACTAACAAGAAGGTGGGTCTAATCTAGATCAATGATCAACATTCAATTGTACCAATGATCCAATGGTTCATATAAATTGATAAGAAAGTAGTCTTGATAAGATCTATGGCTAGTGTTTACTCATACATCTTGATCCAATGGTGTGAGTGAAAGTCAACATATCAAAGGATATTCATGTAAAAAATTAAATTCTAACATTATTTCATACATATTGATCCTACAGTGTGTAGGAGGTCAAAAATTTAGGATCTGATAGTAGGGATTTGTTAGACCAATATGAATAATGATAGATTGGAGCAATGTGGTTATTTTGAGTCAGTTCAATAGACAAAGTCAAACCAAAGAGACATTTTCAACTAGAGCAATCATGTATTAAAAACATAGTTTAGGATAGAATGAGAAATGTGGTAGGGAAATTACACATAGACAACTATGTAGGATCAAGTATTCTATAGCAGTACAAGATCTTTAGACTCATGTGCCACCATGAAATATTAATCAAAGATAAAATATGAACAATAACTACCAAATGTAAAAATGAATTCTAGGAATGTAATGAATGGCTATGGATGATGAATACATATGTCTAGAAGATAGCTAGTAGTTGCGAAAATGTCTATGACTATCATAGCATATGTGTTGACTCTCCTAATTTAGTTTCAAATGCTAGAGAGATGATTTATGATGAAGGTAGTTTCAAAAAATATAGCATAATAATTTCTACACCATTTTAGAGATTTTATCATGATTTATATAGACATTTGTCTTAAGAGGCATTCATGGTCTATTTCACACTCAATTTCAATTGTAACATAATTAGTTCTCATGCCTAGACATGTGTTTTAGTTACTCTTTAACTTCTTTCTTTTCACCTCTCTTTGAAGTTCTATAAGTAGCTACCATTCTGGCCTTTGTAATATAGTACCACCCCATGTATGGTGAATCCTTGCTAGTTTTGAAATTGTAATTTTCCTTAGAATAATAAATGCAATCTAATTTGATTTCATACATCATCTTTTTAAAATGTGTGAAGTGATCTATAGTGAATAGTTAAGCAATATCTATCTACCCTTAATTTCTCTAAATCCTTCCATATTTGATGCAAGTGATTTTAGCCTAGTAGGTCATATGAAGTGTTTTTAAATATATGAGTCTAACTTAAGTGTACAATGAAATTTAGTATCTACAATTTTTCTATAGTTTCATGCACCTTGGATAATTTTCATGTATCTCACCTTCATATTGAAACACTAATGCTAGTGCATTCTGGGACTCTTAGGCTAGTGTTGTAAGCATTGTCTCTTTTTGAAAGAGGTACTATAGTCTTTTGGAAAACCTTATAGTGTATCACCTCTTTTAGAGTAGGTCCAATTCATGCAATCTCTAAATCTTTTTCCCATAAGTAATCATTTGGCATAGATAAGAGCATTTCAAGATATATTCAAGGAGCTAGCCCTTAAATTTAGAGGCTCATTTCTAGTATAGGTATACCCACATACCTAGAAATGTTCCCATGTTGCCCAAATATATAAGAAGCTTAAACAACTTCTTCTAGGATGCAAGATTTGGTGACAACAAAACCTAATAATTTTATAGAATCAATCAAAGACAAATTTTGTATAGGTGCTATGAATGAGGAGTTTGACCAAAAGACAAGAATGTCATTGGTACAAAATGGGTGTTTAGAAACAAGTATAATGAAGATGGAAAATTCACTATGAATAAGGATATATTGGTATGCAAGGGATAAACACAAATTGACTAGGTAGAATTTGAAGAGATGTTTATATTAGTAGCAATGTTGGAGGCCATTAGATTATTTCTAGAATATGTAGAATTAAAAGTGTTCAAGGTATACTAGATGGATGTCAAATATGCTTTTTTGAATAGGAAATTGGAAGAGGAGGTGTACATAGAGAAACCTAAGGGGTTATCACTATCAAGAGACAAGGACTATGCTTGAAGATTGAAAAAGGCTCTTTATGGTCTGAAACAAGCTCTTAGAGCCTTGTATGCCATGTTGGAAAGGTATATTTTAGATCAAGGATTCAAAATAAGAGTTAAATATAACAATCTATACATAAATTCAAAATATGACCATTAGTTAATAGTAGTTGTATATGTGGATGGCATCATCTTTATTGAAAATAATGAGAACATAACCAAGGGATTTGCAAAGATGATGAAGAAAGAGTTTGAGATGCCCATGTTTGGATAATTATCATTCTTTCTTGAGTTGTAAATCACTCAATCTAAAAAAGGTATATTCATTTCACAAGCCATGTGCATAAGAGAGATGTTGAAGAAGTTTGAAATGGAAGATTGAAAGGAAGTTAGTATACCTATGATCATAGGGTGTATGTTGAGAAAGGAAGATGAGTCTCCAAAGATCAATCAAATGTAATATAGGTCAATGATTGGAAATTTACTATACACCACTACCTCTAGACCTGACATCATGAAAGTAGTAGGTATTGTGGGAAGGTTTCAAGTATATTTAAAGGAAAATCATCTATAAGCAGTTAAAAAGATACTTAGGTATCTCAAAGGGACTATAGAGTATGGTTTGTGGTATCTAAGGAGCAAGGAGTTCAATTTGATAGCCTATACAAATGCAGACTAGGAAAGAAGTCTAGATGATAGGAAGAGTACCAGTAGAGGAACTTTCTTATTAGGTGGATTCCTAGTTTCATGATAAGCAAAAAACAACCATCAGTAGAATTATCCACATGTGAGTCTAAGTACATTTTAGTAGCTTCATGTTGCACTTAGGTCCTATGGATGAGATAGACCCTAAAAGACTACAAGGTGGAGTATGATGGTCGTAGCTCTATCTATTGTGATAATGCAATTGTTATAAGCATCTCAAAGAACCCTATCATGAACTCAAAGACTAAGCACATTCCCATCAAGTATATTTTTTTGAGAGAGCAGGTAAGTGAATAAAGTGTCATACTTGAATATGTTACTACACAAGATCAAATTATAGACATTTCGACCAAACCACTTTCAAGGGTAACATTTAAACACCTAAGATAGGAATTGGGTGTAATTCCTTCCCCTAAAAATCATTGAAGAATCCAAGTAATTATGTGGAGTTAATCAAATGGTTCATTAGCTCTGAGAGTAGGTGAATTGTCCCAAGAAGGTATGCATGGAGATAGGGGGAACATGTTTGTATTATGACTCATAAACTCATAGTCTTATGTGTTGAGTATTTTGGTTAAAAGGAGTGTGATCTGAGGAGATACATACATCACTTTGTGATCTATGTCAAAATGGGAGAACAACCAAAAAAGGGAGATGAGAATGATCAATTTGCATTATGTTTTGCCATCAATGATAAAGGGGTATATTATTATGCCTTGTTCCTATTATTAAGGTTTTACATTAAGGTTGCCATTGATTTCAAAGTTTCTTGAGAAGGTTGATATCATTATTATTGTCATTGATTTTCTATATTATCCCAAAAGTGATTATAAAGGTTGATGTAATGTGACTACCATTGTTATTGTAATTGATGTCTCATTGGTACTCTAGTGAGTGTTGTGTTGTAACAAGCTATAGTGTTGAAGGTCAGTTGGCATGGTCATAAGGTCATAGTTCTTCATGAGGTCATTGAAGAGTGTAGTTATGGGAATATAATATTGATCAATGTTGTAGTGATTCTAAGAGTGTAATATATGATTGACATATGTTCTTATTTCTATATGAGTGATGTGAAGGTTAGCATGGAAGGTCCTTGATATCAAATTTGTCAAGTGATTGAGAAGGTATGTGCATAATATGCTTAGTCTTTTGCATGAAGAAGCATAGTGGCTATTGTACACTAGAATTTCACCCTTGTGGGAGAGTCTTTTTAGGCTCTCTCACTTATAGCTATAATATTGGAACAACCTCAGGCTATGGGTATCTTGTAAAGAGGTTAAACCTATAGGATTTTTAATGAGGCTAGCTCCTTAGATGCTTCACTTCAACTTGTTTCCCACACTAGAATCTACTATTGTCTAAGGAAAAAGGAGAAAAATATAATGTGAAAGGTAAATCTAAGCTAAGGATGGTGATGCACAAAAATATGAAATGATCCACTTTCAACCTAAAAACTTTAACAACTACTAATGAACCTAACCAAGACATAGACTAATCTGATCCTATCTCAAGGCCATAAGCAGAAGTATTTTGTGTAGAGGTTAAAGGGAAACCCTGCAATTTGAAGGATAAAAAGAAATAGGTCTATATGAGACACTATAAAATTGTGACACTCCAAGAAAGGCACCAGTTTCTAACACTTCACACAAACTATAAGGAACCAAAATAATTAAATAAATATATGTATAAAATCTATAGATGATGAAAAGGGGCATACATCTACAAGTTAAACTCCAATAATGTATACTTGACTTCAGACTAGAATCAAAAAAGTTTATCTTATTACTTCAAGAAAGTGTTTATAAGGTGATTTTGATATAATAACTCTTCACCTATTGAGGGATTTATTTTTAGACTCAAAAGCCTCTATATATAGTAGAAAGGGATCAGAGAAGAGGGGGCTTGCATGAGAAAATGGAGAGGGATGTCATAAATGGATGCAACCACCACTATTGTCCTTGAGTTATTTTACATTCAAAGCATGCAATTGCTTAACCATGAGATAAACCATCCAAGATCACTGTAAATCTCCTCAATCCCCTTATGCATTCAAGTCTCCCTTTTTGGGGCTGAGAGGACCATGTCAAAGGTAGTTACATGTTTTCACCTATATGAATGATTTGATGTTTGCATTAAAACTTTGGCATGCTCCTTTATTTATAAGGATGAAATCCCCATATCTTTGAATCTAGATCAAGCCATTGAGTGGATATTTGTTAGAGATGATGGCTATGTCAAAGGATGAGGACCTCTCCATTAATTGTACCTACCAGCTCCTACCTTGAAACCTAGTCTAGATTTTTCCTATATATGTAAAAACAATATAAGGACATTGGTTTTCCTATATCCATTTATGTTGATGTAAGTCCATACAAATCTAAATGGCTACTTACAGGGGTTCAGATTTTGACATTTATGGGCCCATCATGGGATATTTGAATCCTAATGGATATTTTATGAGCTTGAATTTTGACACTGGTGTGAACATCATGTTTCCTTTAGACACTTTCTTTAAGGCCTTTTTATTTTAGACAATTTGATTGAACAATTTCCATAGAACTTTTTCTTGAAGGAATTAAACTTCAAACTTTTTGAGAATGACCCTTCAAATTTTGAAAGTCCTTTGGAGAAGTGTCGTTTCTGAAGGAAAAGTATCTTTTGGTCACTTCAAAAATGCCCCTTTCCAAAGGGAAATTACCCTTTAGAACTTTTTAAAATGTCCTCTAGTTATTTGAAATGAACCATCAGCTTTTTTAGAAAAGAACCCTCAAACAAATTTTCTTTGGCCATTTTCCTGAAATAAAAAGTCTTTGGGACATTTGCAAAGGTCCACTTCCTCAAAATATACCCTTCGAAATTGTTGCATAAGACACTTTGGCTTGGAAATGACTTATCAAAAAAAGTGTTTGGCCCTTTGAAACTTGGAAACATCCCTTTTTGATGAGAAAATATGTCTTTCAAAAAATTTAAAAATCCCTTTGGGACTTTGAGAATGCCCTTCAGAAAAAATGCAAATGACTTTCGGCTTTGTAAAAGTTCCCTTTAGAAGGATTGAAAAGGTCCTTTTATTTTTTTTTGTTTTTTTATTTTATTTTGGCATTTCTTCCTGAAGGAATTCCTTCAAAAAATTTCCCTTCAGATTTTTGTAAAATAACTTTCAGATTTTGTCCTTGGGCACTTTTCCAAAAAAAGAAAAATCCCTTCAGACTTCTTGCTAAGTTCCTTCAAAATTTTTGTTTCAAACCATTTTCTTGAGAGAATTCCTTTGAGAAAATTGTCTTGGCCACTTCACTTTGAAAAAAAGATATCTTTTGAAACTTTTGCTTGGTACACTTTTCAAGAGAAAAATACATTGGGTCTTTTGTTTTAGAAAAAATATCTAAAATAATTCCTGATACTTAGCCCAAAAGACCCAAAAGAAATCTCCCAAAAGAAATAGGTATTTGGGGAAATTGTTGTAGATAATTTCCTCAAAAGAATTCAATCTTTGTCTTTTACTTTAGACATTTTGTCAAAAAGAATTGTCCCTTTGGAAACTTTGTCTCGGATAACTTGTTCGAAAGAATTCAACACTTAGCCAAAAAAGGGTCTCGAAAGAAACTATCAAAGAAATTAAAGGCTGAAAGAATTCTAAAGTAAAGACTTAGCTCAAAAGGATTTGTACTTAGATTTTGTAAGGTCTGTAATCCCTTCTAGACTTGTTCAAAACTTTTGTTTAACCTTCAAGATTTAGAGTTCTACTCATCTTATCCATGTGGGCACAAGCTTAGTATATGGGCCAAAAAATGGCCAATAGTGGCATGGTGAGTTAAGGTTATGGAAGGATGTTTGACATTGTGTGAACATGTGAGTGAATTATTGAGAGTTTGAAAAGAGGTTTGAAGGTCAGTTCATGGCCTAATGAGGTGTGAAGGCTCAAGTGTAGAAATCAATGTGGTGAGAGCATGGCCTAATGAGGCATGAGATTTAGTTTAAAAGGCAAGTATGCAAATGTGAGATTTGTAAAATGTATGATAGGTTTTCCTAGGTATATTGATGAATTTTTATGTCAAAGTTTAAAGGTTAAGGAAAGAAAAAGTGTTTCTTAGGTATCTTGAGTGCATAAAATGAAGGGTTATCTACTCGAGAAGGATTTTATTATGCTCATTAGCTCATCAAACATTTTCATGGGAACCTAAGATATTCATGGTATATGTGGAAGGGTCCTAGCTTAAAATTCCAAGCTTTTTTTTTAGATTGAGGGGATATGATTTATGAATGATTGTTAAGAATGGAAATAGGTTTAAACCCTCTTAGAACCCTATTAAGGACCCAATGTTGATGATATTGATCAAAAGTGCCCAAAATGGATTGGTATGATTAGGTAAGCTATTTGAGGTTGTATTAAACTCTCCTCATCACCTCCATGTGTGATTGAGTTGTTAGATGTGTGAGTAGGCCATATAAGAAAGTGTAAATTTATTAAAGAATTGATGTATCAATCAGAGTTAACCAAATCAAGGTATGAAAATGGATGGGGGATGAATATTGAGACTCACATTTCATGCCCATGAATATTTTTAGATATAATATATCCCTCAAGTGTGTAAACCAATCATCCAAGTTAGCCAGTTATTAACAGGCCTAATGGTGGAAATAGTGAAAAACCTAAGCAATAGTTTGAAGAAGATTAAGAATATGTTACCATGATAGAGTGATAAAACCAAGTGCATAGAGATGTTTTTTGGGAATATTATGTCCCATTAACACTATTTATAAATATTGGAAGTTAGGTATAGTGATGAAAATGATGAAACTAAAATGGCTTGTTTGGCTCAATGAGGTTTATGTGTAATGAGCTCAACAAATTGGTCTATAAGACCAATAGTTTCCCCTAGACCATATGATTTTTATATTTGAAGATTATTTAGAGATGTTAGAGGTTATTATACATACATCATAATTCTTTGATAATGTTCATACAGGTTTTGGAGGTCTGAGTCACCATGACTGGTCTTTGAAGAAAATTGGTAGTTCTGATGAGCAAGTTGTAGGAGTGTTTTTGAGGATATATGCCCTGAGTTGAAGAGTCTAATGAAATTGATAAAAAAAATTTAGGTCTTGTATGCTCTATGTATGTAATTTATTATCATATTTGTGTTTCTAGATAATGTGTTATCTTAAGTTATTTAAGATAGAGATTTTTGTATGTGTCAAGGCCTAATGTTAATAGTACAAATGGTGTGCTTCAAGTGGTGGTTGAAGATAAAATGAGTCATGGACCTAAGGTGAAATAAATGGGGGTATACTTTATTGTTATATGAATTTTTTTTAGATGTTTGGAGTTTGAAGGTGTTCCAAGGAGTTCAATAGGTAATGTGTACTAATGAAGGTCTAATTGATTAGGTCTCCTTAAGGCCTAAAAGAGGTTTTGATATTGTAAGTTGTGGATGACTTATTATAATGATTGATTCATGTATGAAATTTATTTTAAGATATATTTTAATGGAAATAAGTGTGAAAGTGTTTATGGTTGACCAAGAGGTGTGTGAGCTAGTAGATTGTATAAGAACAAGGCTTAATAGGCCTAATTATTTAGTTATTGAATGTGAGAGTGAAAGCGAAGTAAATAACATTCTAAAGAGATGAAGAAGGTCTTGTAAACAATTAGAGGGGTGTAGAGAAACTTTAATGAAGATATAATATAGGTATTGAAAATGAATATCAAGGTCATATGGCCCAATCTATCTTAAAGAGACCTAATTAAATGAAGAAGCTTAGAAGATAGTTTAAAAGGGGTAGAAAAGAGAGAAGAGCTGAAGAAGGTGATCATCATATATTATATGAGAAAAAGGTGCCATAAAGGTGATCAAATCAATCATGTGGTTAAGTTGGTGATAATTCATCTAGGGGGTTGGTGTTTCCTTGCAAGTTGGTGCTTATTAAAGCCTAGTTGGGTTGGTGTTTAGCTAGTTGGGGTTGGTACTCCATGTGGAGTTAGTACTTCACAAAATTATGATCTTTTGACTTATAAGACTGTAGTTTATTTGAAGGGATGAATGTTTTTTCTTCCCCTTGAGTTTTTCCCACTTGTATGTGTGTTTTATTATGTTATGATCATGTGAATGACTCTTTTATGCATTGCTATATCTTTGTATTGCTTTGATGGTTCAAAGAATGTTAAAGTACATGTGAAAGAAAGTTTTAAGAGACTGATTCATACCCCCTCTTAGTCATTATGTTTACAATACACTTTAGTTATTTTGATGATATTTGAGAGTGTCTCATACTTCTCTTGACCTGTCTATAACCTTTTAACCTCTTATTTCACATCCCACATGTGGCCCTTTGATCATATCATTTATAAACATGTTTTAGGTGGTCATTTAAGCATTTTGGCTATTAGGCCTACTAACTAAGATTTCCAAACTATTTTATCCCTCTTTACTTATTTTTTATATTATTTAATATCTCACTCATATTCCTTTTTGACCCTTATAACCCTTTAAATTTCCCTAAACTTGCAAGTTTCTTCATTTTTACCCTCATAGACTTGTAGGTACACATTAGGCCTCGACTATAACTTTGAGACTAAATACTCTTCAATAGGATTCTTATCACTTTGATGGTGTTTGGATAGTGTTGGATAATATTTTCATATTCTTATTAATGTTTTAAATACTTCCTTGACACCTTCCATCCATCACAAGTAGGCACCTTTCCTGATTCTCAATTGTAATCTACCTATATATGTACATTTAGGTCTCTTAACTATTATAGTGTTCTATGTGATTCTCATGGTATTTTAATATTCTCAAATCCTATCATGAGCTTTCACACATCCTATTAGACTCTTCAAACTCATATCCACTTAAAAATTTGAGATTGGATCCTCTTTACCTACTTAAATACCTATAGGTGACTGTACCTTCTCATTAGAAGGGTGACATAATGAGTTGGCTCAAGAAGACCACTTGTATGATGAATTTAAGTGGAATAAGGATATAAAATAAATTGTAATCTTTGGGAAGACCATAATAGATATTATTAGTGCATTGAAAACCTTTGTTTTGCCTCATGACCTCAAGAAGGTATACCTTAGCCTGTAACCATGCAACAGCCCCTTGAAATGCATGATCATATCTCTTTCTTCATCATTTTAGCCTATTTGATGCTTGGAGATGATATTAGGATGTTTTTATGAGTAGTGAGGGATTGATATAGGTTTATTTAATACCAATGGAGGTGATAATATACTCAAACCAACCTAAAACCTACTTACAATCTTGACTATGACATGAAAACAATAAAAAAATGCTCATTCATTACTAAAGGCTCATGAACACATGTTGTATGTGATGAATTTGATGCCATGGATGTCTATTATCACTTTAATACCACATATGAATGGTTAAAATTCTTCCAAAAAGCTTAAAAATGAAGTTTTGAAGAGAAAATTTATCTTCTATAAAAAAAAGGGAATTTTGAGTACTTAAACTCTTAATGATTATTCATAAAAATAAGCATCTAAACCAAAAAACTCATGCCAAAAAAAGTAGGTAATTAGGGTCCCTATCTCTTCCCAAGAGCTTTGTATCCAAATTTCTCTCTCCTCTAAGTACTAAGTGAAAACCTATTACTTCTTTTAACTTGCCAAGAAACTTGAGAGACCTAATAAAGGAACGAATAGGTTTTTTTACTCTTTTTGGATATATAACTCATTCCTTTGCATGGATTTGGACCTGAGTAAGATGGAGGAAGACTTAGAGAGGCTTAGATAACATCTCTAACTTGGAAAACCTATAATAAGACTAAAAAAGACCCTTATTTCACCAAGTAACTGCCACCTTCTACTTAGAAACCATGTTGGAGTAGTGTTAATAGAGCCTCTCATGCCTGAAACAAGGTGTAGCAATAGACAAGAGAATCTTCATGTTATTCCCTACCATTTCTTACACCACGTTCTCCCTTGAATATTACAAAATGAGAAAGAAGACACTTTAAATGGTTTATAATGTTAGAAGAAAAAGATTGATAATTTTATGACTATTTGTATAGACCAAAATAAGTGCAAGATGATTTTGACATAAAACACATGGACTAAAATACCTATTTTACCTTTATACCTTTTGAACCAACTTTAAAATGACATGGAGAAGTTATAACAAACACAAGATAAAATAGATAATTACCTTAACTTCTCCAAACTTACCTTAAACTTTACTAAACTTGTATTACAAGGAGACCTATGAGGCTATCAACAATGTTAAAGCTTAATAGACAAAGTTTTTGAATGATACTCCTCCATGGTGTCCATATTTGTCCAATGGGTCCCTTATTTTGAATGTTTAGTATAAAATACTTTTATCTAACTCAAGCTATGAGTGTAAATCCACTAAGGAGATGATGAAACCAATCTAGAGATTTAGTAGTTAATATACTAGGTAATGTATTGATTAGAAGATATCATTTGTATTATATTTACATGTGGAAACTATAAATCCCTTAAGGTGTAATAATGTATCACTATACTCATCTAATAATGAAAGTGGAGGCGTGATGAAGTCATGGGGTAGTGGTGAGCTAAGGATCTTATGCACCTTGGGATTACCATGTATAACATTAAAATCAACCCAAACATAATATGATTTTATTTATAGAGAGAGAGGTCATGAACTTTTTATTGAAAGGAACCTACAACATGCATTAAGGCTATAATCTCTTGTGAAGGTGTGTTATGATATTTAAAGGTCTTATTCAATGGTTGATTTTTTTGTTAATAGTTTATATATGTACTATTGACACTATGGATTACACCCTCTAAAGGGAGGCTCAAATCTCTTCCTCCACATGGAACAATGGAGACATTCCTCTTATTGTGGGTTGCAAACTTGAGGGATGAATCTCTATATTAGGGTCTATCTCTCCTTGATGCACCTTGAGGCCCTGTATTTCCTACTGCTAATAATGGGGGGGGGGGGGTTTAAAGAGAGAGAGATAATAAAAATATAACCTAACTAATATGGTGATGCACCAAACTAGTTTATCTACTTAGTTTTGACCTACACTTTACACCAAAGAGAAGCAAACATACACTTCATTCAAATGAGAACCTTGCCTACATCAGTGTTTCAATAGGGTATCCTATGGAGATACAAGGAGGAAGAACTACCAGAAGTGTTCTAAGACACACTATGGATAACCTATTCACATGCATATATACTCTAAGCTAGACACTTCTTTTTGACCTATAAGAGAAGAACTCATAATACATTAGATATGTTGGCATAAACTTATGAAAGCATGAAAATGGAATGACTTAACATAAGAGAAAACCACAGACATATGAAAAAGTACAAGCTCAAATGGAGGTAAAAAGGATTCTTTTAATTCAAGGTAAATTTCTTCAAGGCTTCACCATATAATGCTGAGAGATTCCTTCTCAAACGAAAAGTTACAAATATATAGAGAGCTTGGAAATAGATAATTGACTAGTCAAAGGATTGAAACCCATGCTGTATTAAACACTTCTATAGTGACCACAAGCCCATAATACTATTGTATCCTTCCAATTACATATAGGAGAGCCATGTTTTAGATGTCCAAGTCACTGCCTTTGTTATCTTATGCTTACAAAAGCACGGGATACTCCTAGAAACTAATAAGGCCATGCTCTCTTCAATGTTAGGTGCAACTGGTTGTGCATTAATGGAAAGACATGAAAACATGGGATGCTCTCCTTTATGGTTCAAAATCCAATCCTTTTATTGGTTTTATATAGAAACTATTTTATTGGAAATATTGTCATTGATGTCAAAGGTCTAGCATTATTGGTGATAAAGGCCCCATTACATTTAATGTTGTTTGTAATAAATATATCTTGGCTAATATGAGTTAATATTTATTTAATATTAATGAATATATTTTTGGTTGAATATGAGATAAAAGAAGGGCCCATGGAGAAGTCAAAGAGCCACAGGATAAAGACAAAAGAAGGATGGGATGCATTTTCCCATGAAGAGTCATCTTGGGGAATTCTAAGAGTCACCAAGTGAAGACAAAAGAGGAAGGGTACAATTTCTCATGAAGGGACTCTTTAAGTAATACAAACAGTCACCAAGATGAGGACAAAAGAGGGAAGGACGTTTTTGATCATGAAGGGTCACCACATGACTTTTCAAAGGCTTGAATATGAAGGGTCATACAAGTTTGGTGCCATTTTCCATGAGGATTGAAGGGTCACAAAGGGGGAAGGCCAAAGGCCATTTGGAAAGCTATAAATAAAGGCTTGAGAAGCCATTTGTAAATATGGAAGAGAGAGGTTGATTTGATATTATAATATCAAGCTTAGAAGAGCAATTGTGAGAGATGAATATGATTTTTATTTGTTATATATAGCTTAGAAGAGCAAAGGTGAGAGAGAGGAAAGAGATGTTGTATTGATCTATCATTTGTTGAGATAGCAACATTAGGAGATAGGTATGTGGTATACACAAAGGGGTTGGTGCTCCTATGAGTTAGTGTTCACAAATTATTGTTGGGTTGGTGCTCGGCAAAGGGGTTGGTGCTCAAAAAAGGGGTTGGTGTTCCTATGGGTTGGTGCTCATGATTTTTTGCTAGGTTGGTGCTCAACAAAGGGGTTGGTGCTCCTATGGGTTGGTGCTCATGAATAGTAGCTGGGTTGGTGCTCGGTAAAGGGGTGTGGTGCTCCTGTGGGTTGGTGCTCATGAATAGTTGCTGGGTTGGTGCTCAGCAAAGGGGTTGGTGCTCCTACAAGCTTGTCTTGAAAATATTGTTTAGGTTGGTGCTCATTCATATACTTGATATTTTTCTCCATGGTTTTTTCCACATTGGGTTTATACGTTATATCTAGTGTCTCTCTCTATCTTGTGTGGTGTTTATTGTTTGAGTTTTATTACATATCTTGAATGTTTGATTAAGTGGAATTTGGTTAAGGAAAAGATTTATAAGATATATGATATATTGATTCACCCACCCCTCTCAGTATATCTCATGATTAACAATTGGTATCAGAGTAGGTTCCTTTTTGAAAAGTTTTACAGCTTGAAGGTAGATTGAGAAAGCATGATGGCTGGGTCACAAGAAGGATTATCTACAAATAAGGCACCTTTGTTTGATGGGATGAATTATGCTTTTTGGAGCATGAGAATAAGTTTTATTTGATGGCCCTTGGATTTGACATATGGAAAGCAATGGTGGAGGAATATGAAGAGCCACAGACATTTGTAATTACTACAGCAAAAAAGAAGGCAAGTGAATGTAATGCTAAAGCTTTAAATGCTATTTTATGTGGTTTATGTGAATCTAAATTTGTTAACGTTATGCAATGTAAATTTTCTCATAAAACTTGGGTAAAATTTGAGAATATTTACAAAGGTGATGGAAAGGTTCAACAAGCTAAGCTTCAAACTTTTAGAAGGCAGTTTAAAAGTTTGAAGATGGAAGAAGAAGAAGATATAGCAAGTTATCTCTTACGAGTTGATCAGATAGTAAATTAGATTCAAGGTCTTGGAGAATCATTGGATGAGTCAATGGTGGTGCAAAAGTTTTTGAGATCTCTACCAATAAGATATGATGCAAAGGTTTTGGTAATTGAGGAGATGAAGAATTTAGCCAAGCTAAAGATGGATGAGCTTCAAGGTATTCTCATGGCATATGAGATGGGGACAGAACAAGATAAACCATCAAAGAGAGAAGCATTTTTCAAGACATCAAAGAAGGAGAAAGCTAAGATTCAAGAATAAGTGATAGTTCCAGTGATGATGAAGATGACAATAGAAAACTTTTCATTCGCAAGCTAAAAAGAGGAATAGGTAAATATCAAGGAAAATTACCTTTTAAATGTTTTAATTGTGGAAATATTGGACATTTTTTAGCTGATGCCTAGATAAGGTTAATTATGATGAAGAAGAAAAGCCTACATACAAGAATAATTCAAAGGCAAATCTAAGAATGGATTCGAGAAGAAGAGCCTATATTCTAAGGATCCTATCTTAGGTGAAGATAGTGGAGTCAGTGATTTAGAAGAAGAAGAGATTTTATTCATGGCCATACATGAAGATGATCAAAAAGAAGAAGAGGAGGAAGCTAAAGTGAATATGGAAGGAGAGCTCATTTTTGCCTTAGAAGAGTTAGAAGATGTTCATAAGAAGAATCAAAGATTAAAGCGCCAGATCAAGAAAAATGAACAAGAGTCAAAGGAAATGATTGAAGATCTACAAGCACACTTTGAAGAAGCCAAGAAGAATGAAGAAGACCTCACAACAAAATTGGAAATAGCAAGAAAATATTGTCAAAGGTATGTTATTGAAATTTCCTCTTTAAAAGAAGATATTAAGAAAGTAATCAGTGATAAAGTAGTCAGTGATTCAAAATTTGAAGATAGCACTATCATGATGAATAAGATATTGGAAAGTCAAAAAGAAAATTCAAATAAGATAGGTATCTGAGTTGAAAAGAAAAAGAGCTATGCTGAATCTCTTAAAAAAGAGGAAACAAAAAGGGGAGAAGTGAAGAATACAAAGGACATTCCAAATAGAGAAGGCTGGAGAGAACAATGATACAAAAGACAATCAGGTCAAAGATATACAGACAGGTCTTATTTTTATGGCTATTGTTTTTATTGTAATGGATATGGTCACAAGAACTTAGAATGTAGAAAAAGAGCTAACAAATTTATAAATAAGGAGAAGGAAAGTCAAGTAGAGTCAAGTAGAATCCACAACTCTTTTGATCCTCTATCAAGCTTTTATGAAGAGACCATAGTATGCTACAAGTGCAACAACTTCGGACACATAGCTCGGTATTGTATAAGCGTGTTCAAATCAGTCAAGAAGGATAAGAGCTTCAAAGCTCCATTCATGAAGAAGAAGGATTATAGTCTTAACGCTCCATTCATAAGGGAGAAGGTTTAGACATGTTCATGGCAGAAGAAACAACATGAAGATTCTATGATGGTTTAGATAGCTCTGCATGTAAGAGGTAAAGATTAGCCATGGTTAATTGATAGTAGATTTTTTAGGCATATGATAAGAGATAAAATTAAATTCATATCTCTAAAGAATATCAATGGTGGTACAGTGAGATTCAGAGATAAAACTACTACCAAGGTAGCTGGAAAAGGTACTTTGAGTTTGGATTATGGTTGAACTAAGACTAAGAATGTTTTATATGTAAAAGGTCTTAAGCATAATCTGTTGAGTGTTAGTCAAATATGTGATCAAGGATACACATTAAATTTTCATAAAGAAGGTTTTGAGATTAGAAGAAAAGATTCAAATGAGTTGATTGCAGATGCTCAAAGGACAGGGAAAAATGTATATGTTTTGTCAGATATCTTCTCAAAGGAATGATCAAAGGATACATTCAAAGATCGGTGAGAGGTGTTGGGAGTAATTTATATTACTTCTTGCCATTGATGTTCATCATCAGTTAAGGGGGAGCTAAGTGTTATCTCTAGGTAGGCCCTTTGCCATTGATGTCAAAGGGGGAGAATAACAAGTACAAGTACATGTGTAGAAAATAGGTACAGGGAATAGGTACATGTTGCTACAGTAAGGGGGAGTTACTGTATGTTTTTAGATGATAGTATGTGTAGGTGACAGGATGTGGTAGTTTTAGGATTGAGGTTTCCATCAATGATAAAGGGGGAAATTGTTGGAAATATTGTCATTGATGTCAAAGGTCTAGCATTATTGGTGATAAAGGCCCCATTGCATTTAATGTTGTTTGCAATAAATATATCTTGGCTAATATGAGTTAATATTTATTTAATATTAATGTATATATTTTTGGGTGCATATGAGACAAAATAAGGGCTAATGGAGAAGTCAAAGAGCCATGAGATAAAGACAAAAGAAGGATGGGATGCATTTTCCCATGAAGAGTCATCTTGGGGAATTCCAAGAGTCACCAAATGAAGACAAAAGAGGAAGGGCACAATTTCTCTTGAAGGGACACTTTAAGGAATATGAAAAGTCACCAAGATGAGGACAAAAGAGGGAAGGACATTTTTTATCATGAAGGGTCACCACATGACTTTTCAAAGGCTTGAATATGAAGGGTCATACAAGTTTGGTGCCATTTTTCATGAGGATTGAAGGGTCACAAAGGGGGAAGGCCAAAGGTCATTTGGAAAGCTATAAATAAAGGTTTGAGAAGCCATTTGTAAATATGGAAGAGAGAGGTTGATTTGATATTGTAATATCTAGCTTAGAAGAGCAATTGTGAGATATGAATATGATTTGTATTTGGTATATCTACTTTAGAAGAGCAAAGGTGAGAGAGAAGAAAGATATGTTGTATTGATTTATCATTTGTTGAGACAGAAACATTAAGAGATAGGTGTGTGGTATACACAAAGTGGTTGGTGCTCCTATGAGATGGTGCTCATGAATTGTTGTTGGGTTGGTGCTCAGTAAAGGGGTTGGTGCTCTTGTGGGTTGGTGCTCATGAATTGTTGTTGGGTTGGTGTTTGGCAAAGGGGTTGGTGTTCCTGTGGGTTGGTGCTCATTATTTGTTGCTAGGTTGGTGCTCAACAAAGGGGTTGGTGCTCCTATGGGTTGGTGCTCATGAATAGTAGCTAGGTTGGTGCTCGACAAAGGGGTGTGGTGCTCCTGTGGGTTGGTGCTCATGAATAGTTGTTGGGTTGGTGCTCAACAAAGGAGTTGGTGCTCCTACAAGCTTGGCTTGTGAATATTGTTTGGGTTGGTGCTCATTCATATACTTGAGATTATTCTCCATGGTTTTTCCCACATTGGGTTTCCATGTTATATCTGATGTCTCTCTCTATTTTGTGTGGTGTTTATTATTTGAGTTTTATTGCATGTCTTGAATGTTTGATTAAGTGGAATTTGGTTAAGGAAAAGATTTATAAGATATATCATATATTGATTCAACCCCCCTCTCAGTATATCCCATGCTTAACATATTTCACCTAAGTGCATTTACTTCTTGATGATGACACTTGTGCCACATACCTTGGTCTGGTTCATCCTTGGGTCTACGCTTTGACTTGTCATGCCACTTAGAACTTTTTGAGCTTTTGTTTTATTGTGCACATGGCCACATTATAGATTATGTGCCTTATTTTACCTTACTTTTGTATTTCCCTTTTGTCCTTAGCCATTCAGGCTCTTGGGTGCTTATTATTTTCTCTCGAGTTCTATTATTTGCTTGCTCATTCATTCATCCTTCAGGTTTTTAGGTTTTTTGGTTCTAAATTACTTTAGACAAAATGTCTAAAGGAATTCCTTCAAACATTTTATCTAAAAGAATTATCTATGGCTATTTTATCACCCTAAAGTTGATGTTCATAGGCTCATCATTGCACATCTAAATCCTAATGGCTAGTTTATCACCTTGAAGTTGACATTCATATGCCCATCACTCACTAAGACAATTCCTTCGGCATTTTTGAAAATGAACTTTTTTGAAGGGAAAGTTCCCCTTCAAAAAGATTGAAATGGTTCTTCAAACAATTGAAATTGGCCTTTACCTTTAGAAAAAATACCTTCAAAAAAATTGCAATGGTCCACTTTGAAAAGAAATTAATCCTTTGGAAATTCTAAAATGACCCTTCAGAAAAGTGAAAAGAGTCCTCTTTCTTGACCAAGTGCCCCATGCAAAGACACCTACCTTTAAAATTTTTTGTGACTATCAAATTTATTCAAACAGAATTTTTGAAGGAATTCCTTCAGACATTTTATTTAAAGGAAATCATTTTTGTCTTTTCCTCTTTGGTTTTTCTTCAGACAAAAAGTTCAAAGGAATTTCTTCAGACATTTTATCTATAGGAATTCTTTTCACTTGTTAGTTTTTTCTAAGGGCTAGCTCCCTTTGGGCTTCTTGATTTTGCCCCTTTGTTTCAACTATCTACCCTTTGTAAGGGAACTTCAAGCCAAAAGTACCCTTCAAAACTTTGGTACTGGTCCTCACACTGATTAAAAACCCTTTGTAAGGTCCATTCTACCTTCCAACATACCCTTTGGAAGTTTTAGAAAGGTCCATTTTATCTTTAAGTTCCTCCCCTAAGGGCACATACCCTTCGAGGAAATTACAAATGACCCTACAGAATGCCTAAGTGCCTTTCATGGAAAAACACTTGCCTTAAGAACCATCTAAGACCAATTCAGGCTCTTTCAAAGGGCTTACTCAAAAGCTTTGAAGTAAAGATGTCTCAGAACCCAATTGTTTATTCCTTACCCTTTTAGGTTTTTGAATGACTCTAATTAATAAGTAAAGTACTCTATAAAACCCAAATTGCATTAGAACTAGCCACAGACCCCTTCGAGTTTTTCAAGTGCTCCTACTTATTAATTTTAAAGCTTATAAGTGATGCTACTCTGAGAACCTGATTGGCTCTATGAGTGTTGGAAAAGACCAATGCTTGATGAGACAACACCTACACCTAAACAAAAGCAACTTATTCCTTGATTTTTTAAAGGGTTAAAACCTAGTTCAGGGCAAAAATTCATGAAGAGCAAGGCTTCAAGGCAAAATAAGGGGGGACCATTTTGGCATGTAGGATTCAAAAATGGTCAACAAATTAGTTACTCACAAGGGAATCATTCCTACTATGCTTGAGATGACTGGTGGCCTAAAATTCCATTGGGCATGGAGTCTGGATACAACTTGAAAATTTGGTAACAACCTTGTAAGGACCTAATAACCAACAAATTTTTACCCTAAACAACAAGGAAAAAACACACACAAAAGCTAAAAATACTACACACATGCATAATAAAACTTAGGGGAAATGAGGAAAAACAAAGAAACTATGTACATGACAAAAGAAACCTAGGAAGAATGCTTAAGATATATCTTATTGACTGGGATACATAGATCTTCACCATCTAACTTGGAGAGTTTGAAAGCTTTGTGTTTCTTGCTTTGGGTGATGACATATGGGCCACTCCACAAGGCATCAAACTTCATGTGTCTTCCAGGCTTGGCTCAGTCCTCATCCCACTTCAAGATAATATCACCTTCTGAGAAGATCTTTGGCATAGACCTCTTGTAAAAATGCTTCTTTATTTGTTGTTGGTGGTTGGTCATTACATCCACGGCTTGGTATCTCACTTCTTGAAGCTCCATTAGCTCACAATACCTAACTTCTAGGCTATCACTCTCCACTAATTGTAGTTGATGGTCAAGATCCAAGGCTGGTAACTCAAGTGAGATAGGAATTCTATCTTCTCTTCCATACACAAATATGTATGGTGAATTTTTGATCACCCTCTTTGATGTGATCCTATTTGCCCAAAGAGCTATCTTTAACTTGTCATGCCAAGTCCTTTGATTTTCCTTTATTGTCCTTTTTATGAACCTAATCAAATTCTTGTTTGTGGACTCAACCAACCCATTCCCTTATGGATAGTATTTGGAATAAGTATTGAGATAGATGCCATACTTTAATGCCCACTCACTTGTCTTTATTCCCAAGAAAGCCAATGCATTATCTAAAATGATTGTGGCTAGGACCCCAAATCCTATCACTATGCCTTCATAGAAGTTTAGGACTACACTCTCATTGGCCTCTTTCAAATCTATGGCCTCTACCCATCTTATGAAATAATATGTGGCAGTCAAAATCCACTTGTGGCTAACACTAGAAGGAGGATTGATCAACCCTATGAAGTCCAATCCCCATTACATGAATGGTTATCCACTTGAATATGATGAAGAGGCATGGCATCTAGCCATTACTTCCCATCAAATAAGGCACATTTTTGACATTTCCTCACCCAAGCATGAGTGTCTCTAAACAAACTAGGCCAATAATAACCAGCCCTTATAATCTTTGCAACTATGGCCTTGAGAACAAAGTGGCCACTAGTTTGTCCATCATGGAACTCAAATAATACCCTATCGACTTGGTCTGAATCAATGCATCTCAAGAGTACCCATAAAAAGTCTTTCCTAAACAAAACTCCATCAAATAAGACATAAAGAAGAGATTGGAGTCTAAAACACCTCTTCTTAGTTGTATCAAGACCTTGTGGACACTCACCAATTCAAAAGAAATGAACCATGTCTTGTGCCTAGCTTTTCATGACTATAGGTAAAACTACTATAGGTTCATCATGGAGTACCAAAACATCCTCATTTGGATCTTTCAAGTCTATAGTGAGGTGATCACATAGCCCTCTTCCCCTTAGTATCTTGGTGGTCTTGATATCTACGTCATACTCCATTACTTTGGTGATCTAACCCGCCCTTTTCTCATTCAAGTCTTAACTTAGCAAAAAGTCTTTTACACTAGGATGTGGTACCATGATGTGAATATTGTTTTTAGACAACATATGTCTAAACTTCTTCAGACTTTATATGACTACAAACACTTGCTTCTCAACATATGTGTATCTAACCTCATATCCCTCTAAACCTTGGTTGAAAAAAGTGAGGCTATTTCAAATTCTCACCATTCACTTGAGTGAGCATAGTAGAGATTACATCTTCATTCCCAAAGGTGTATAGATTGAATTCCTTGAATAAGTTTGGACTAGTCAGAGTAGGAACTTGGGTGATAGCTTGATTGATGCCTTCGAAGCTTTCTCTTCTTCTTGTTGTCCATGTGAACATCTCATCCTTCCTTAGCATGAAAGTTAGTGGCTTGACCAACTCAAAAATTTAGTAATGAATCTCTTAATGAAATTTATTTTACCAAAGAAACTTTCCAAACCCTTCTTATGCTTAGGTAAGGACAATGTTAAGATGGCATGCACCCTTTTTAGATCAATGGACAAGACTTCTTTGAACAGACATGGCCTAAGAGCTTGCCTTTATGGATATAAAACATTCATTTCTTTGGGTAGAGAGAGATGCCAAACTCTCTACACCTTTCAAATATTTTCCTTAGGTGCTTTAAATGTTCACTTGCCTCCTTGGAGAAGACTGTCACATCATCAAGATAAACTAGCACAATGTCATTGATCAAACCTTGGAAAGCCATATCCATAGCATGTTGGAAGGTATCTCCATCATTTGACAATCTAAATGGCATCTTCCTATAGGCGTATGTTCCCCACTTGGTGGTGAAGGCTATATTATATTGGTTACATTCTTGTACCAAGATTTGATTGTACCTAGAGTAGCCATTGAAGAGAGAGAATATTTCATTGCTTGTCACCATCTAAAAAAATTGCTCCATACTTAGAAGGGGATAGTGATATTTTAGTGAGACTCTATTCAGGTCTCTAAAATCTACACACAATCTGACCTCTCCATTTTTTTTCCTAATAGGGACCAAATTGGCCAGCCAAGAAGAGTGTTTGATAGGGAAGATGATCTTAGACTCAATTAGTTTGGTAAGTTCCTTCCTCATGAGAGGATCTATATTTGGATTGATTGGCCTTTGATTTTGCTTCATGGCTTTATCACCTTCTTCTATCTCAATGGTGTGTTGGGCCAATCTTGGGTCAAATCCCTTCAAATCACCATACTCCCAAGTGAAAACATCAGAAAACTCTTGGCATAACATAATGAAAGCATGATTTTATTCATTGGTACATACCTTCCCAAGTGCAAGCATCTTATCCTTGTAGATCTCTACCATTTCATAATTTCATTTCCTATTTGACATGCTTGCTTTGTCTCTCTTGAGTTCATCATATTCATTAAAGATGCTCTCAAGAGTTACCAAACCTTTAGGAATCATGTTGGTCTTTAATTGAAAAATATTCCCATCATACTACTATTGTATCTTGGACTAATTTTTGGAAGCAAACTCAGCTTCTTCCTATAAGAAAAGTGCTATTTTCTGGTCACTTTCAAACACCTACCAATTAGTGACATTGTCTAGTATGGAGGGCCTCATGATCACCTTTAAATGATGTTGATTCTTGCTTTGTCTCACCCCCTTTGGGATATCAAATTGAGCACCAATTACTACTCATATATCAATATGATTGTTCTCCTCTCTTAGAATGGAAGTGATTTTGAAAGCAACAAAGTTCTCCATAAGGTCCCATACTCTATGCTTTTAAGACTTGAGTAAAGATTTCTTGGTCAAGCTTTGACCTCTCACTTGGTTCACAATCAACTCACTATCTCCAAACACCTATAATTCTTTGATTCCTCTCTTCCTTGCCCATTCTATGCCATGAATAAGGGCCTCATACTCTACTATTTTTCAAGTGTAGGAGAAATAAAACCTAAAAATTAAGAAATATTTATCCTTTGAAGGTGAAACTAGCATTACCCCACCACCAGATCCCAACTTTATTCTAGATCCATCAAATAAAAGCTACCAAAAACCACAATTTTTTTGATCTATCTTCATTAATTTCATAATGAAAGCATCCTTCTCATGCATGCAGTAGACTCCAAGACTAGCTTCTTCAATGAACTTGTAAGGATCATGCTCAAAATTTTCATTTCCCCATTCATCTAGGAGCAGGTCAGCAACTCCTACAAGGGAAGATGATGAAGATTGGTCCACTTAGATCTCTTCTTCATCAATGATTGCATAGTTCACATTCACTACTTTGGGTGAGTATGGCTCTAATTGATCCTTATGGATGGGCTCTGACTCAATCTTCACTTTAGTTCCATAATTTATCTTAAAAACCATGTAATACCAATTGGATGCCAAGTATCCACCTATCTTGGATGTGAAATCCATTGACAAGCAAAGAGTAAGGTAAGGAGGAACATCTACCACTACCACATCATGGGTAATTGAGAAGGCCAGATAGGCATGAAGAGTCAAATTCAATCCTCTTACTACTCCCAAGGTCTTAGCTGGTGATCCATCCAACTATAGAACTCCTTTGGTCATTTGCTCATATTTGAGGCCTAGCTTATCAGTTATGCATTTGGGCATAACTAAGGTGCTTGCTCCACTATCAATGATTCAATTATATACCAAGAAATTACTAATAATTAAGGACAAATAAAAGGGAGGGACATTCTCATCCTTCTTTACTTGACCTCCCATGGGAGGGGCCCCATTTACTATTAACACATTATCATTTCTTGTTAGGATAGCTTGCTCACCTAGCCCATATAATTCATTTTGGAGTATATCCTTTCATCCTGGTAGTGCTAAAGAATCCCATAATGAGATGTTCATATGTAGATTTTTCATTTGGTCCACTACATTGATTAAAGGATTGCTCCCTTTAGAGTTTTCCTTGGGAACATTCGTAACCTGTGGCATAACCTAAGGAGATAAAGCTACAACCGATAGCCTATAATTGGGAAACTTTTGATTTGCTTATGGTGAAGGAGATGTTTTAGGTGTTTGAGATTCATTAATAGCTATCCTTTTAGACTTGGTGTTGGCTATAACATAATCATTCTAATTACTTATGCTCCCCATATAGTTGCCTATGTAGAACTCTCCTTCTAAGTGATTCAAAAGGGTGGAATCAGATTGGGCCTACCTGTTGTCCTTCCTAAGTTGTGTTGATATCTCAAAATTTGAGAATTGGGCTACCTGATCACCTTGTGCGGTCATGCTTTGATTTGGTAGCTCACTAGCATAAGAAACCTATTCTTGGCCATACCCCAAGGGTAGATAATTGAGATACCCCTACACCAAATTTATTTTTAGTGGGGACAAGAGCTCTAGAAGATGAAGGGACATTTAGATTATAGCTCTAATAAGGCTTGACTTATGTAATTTGACCTTGCCCTTGATTATAATTCTAGAAGGGAGGTTTATTTGCTTGCGTAAACTACTAGTAACCTTGATTTGGCCTATAACTCTAATCTTGTTGTCTCTTGAGGGTAACTAACGCATTGGTAACAATCTACAGTAAGCTCTTAACTTTATGGAGATCATTTACAGGGGTAGTAACTAGCTTTTCTTGATTAGGTAGAGGAGCTAGGGTGGGCACAACAAGCTAGACTAAGGGATATAAATTAGGAAAAAGTGGCATGTGAGGTCTAGGAGCTATCTTTCCTGCTTGAACAAGGCAATTTTTAGTAGTTATGGCTATCTCATAAGCAACGGGTAGAGTGTGCCCACCCATGGACTATATCATGCCAGCAATGTCACTATTCAAGGCCTTCAAGTAGTAAAGGAAAGCATAGCTTGGGGTTGGCTTCACAAGAATTGGGATTTTATCCCAAGTCTTTTGGAACTTAGTGTTAAAATATTGCATGAACTCATGTGGGGCTCTTTTCATGGTGGTTAATTGCTCAGCTAGAGACAAATGGTCAATTTTTCCCCTAAACCTATTGGTAAAGAGGGTCCCTAACTCATTTTATGAGCCAAATAAGTTCATAGGTAAGGTCCCATACCAGTCCAAAACTTTCCCTTTAAAGGATAAGGCTAGTAATCTGATGGATACATTTTATTTAGTGATATTATGGATGTTGCAGAGGTTGGTTATGTTTCTAATATACTCGACAATAGTGATTGGGCCCTCTCCACTAAATGGAGGAACACTTTGAGAGCTATCCCTAGAATTGGGTCATATTTTTGAAGGTTTTAGGGACTTTGATTGTTGAAGGCCACAAAAGGAAAATCCTTGAGGGCTACAATGGTTGTGAAAGTATTCAACTGGGGTCTCCTTGAGTAGGTGTATTTTATGGCTAGTTTAGGAAAGTGGCTTGCTACATAAGGGTGAGTATTTTCAAACCTCAACATTTTTGTTGAGTTCAAAAGAAACTAAATAAATTCAAAAGGGACACCCATAGAAGAATATCTTGTGGTGACCTTTGGCATGAGATGCCAGGCTAATCATTAACTAGAGACTGAGTTCCTGAATGGAGTCACCAGGTGTTGAATATAGCTCCTTCTTTGGAATTTTTTAACAATATCAAGACCAACACCAATCCTAAAACTTGTATGACATAAAAATGGGTCCCACCAGGTGTGATAAAAACTATTGACTTTGTGGATTACACCCTTTGAAGGGAGGCTTAACTCTCTTCCTCCATGTGGCATAATGGAGATATTCTTCTTATTGTGGGTTGAAAACTTGAGGGATGAATCTATAGATTAGGGGCTAGCTCCCCTTGATGTAGCTTGAGTCCCTAGATTTCCTACTACTAATAATGGGGGGTGAAAAGAGAGAGAGAGATACTAAAAACAAAACATGAATAATGCAGTGATGCACCAAACTAGTTAATCTACTCAGCTTTGACATACACTTTACACTAGAGAGAAGCAAACATACACTTCATTAAAATGAGAACCTTTCCTACATCAATGTTTTAATATGGGATCCTATAGAGATATAGGGAGGAATAACTACCAAAGGTGTTTGAAGATACACTATAGACAACCTATTCACATGTGCCTATACTCTGAGTTGGACACTTCTTGTTGACCTGCAAGAGAAGAAATCATAATATAATAGATATGTTGGCATAAAATTATGAAATCATGAAAAGGGAATGACTAAACATAAGAGAAAACCATATGCATATGCAAAAGTGTAAGCTCAAATGGAAGTAAAAATTATTCTTTTCATTCAAGGTAAATTTCTTCAGGGCTTTGCCATACAATGCTGAGAGATGCCTTCTCAAATGAGAAGTTACAAATATATAGAGAGCTTAGAAATAAATAATTTACTAGTCAAGGGATGGAAACCCATGTTATATTAAACACTTCTACAACAAACACAAGCCCATGTTGCTTCCATATCCTTCTAATTATGTATAAGAGAGCCATGTTGTAGATGTCCAAGTCACTGCCGTTGCTATCTTAGGCCTAAAAAACATAGGATAATCCTTCTAGCAACTAACAAGGCCATCCCCAAGTTGTGTTGACTGGGCCATACTCTCTTCAATACTAGGAACAACTGGCTATGCATTAATGGCAAATCATGAAAACATGGGCTGCTCTCCTCTATAGTTCAAAAACCAATCCTTTTATTGGTTTTCTATAGAGACTGTTTCACCTAAGTGCATTTACTCTTCCTGTTGATGACACCTGTGCCACTTGCCTTGGTATAGTTCATCCCTAGGTCTATGCATTGACTTGTCACACTACTTGAAACTTTTTGAAATTTTGTTTTATTGTGCACATGGCCATGTTCTAGGTTATACACCTTATTTTCCCTTACTTTTCTATTTCCCTTTTGTCCTTAGCCATTTGGGCTCTCAAGTGCTTATTATTTTCTCTTGAGTTCCATTCTTTGCTTACTCATTCATTCATCCTTTGAGATTTTGAGATTTTTGGTTATAAATTCCTTCAAAAAAAATATTTAAAGGAATTATCTATGGCTAGTTTATCACCCTACAGTTGACATTCATGGGCCCGTCATTAGACATTTGAATCCCAACGACTAGTTTATCACCCTGAAGTTGACGTTTACGGGCCCGTCCCTCACTAAGATAATTCCTTCGGCATTTTTGCAAATGAACTTTTCCAAAGGGAATGTACCCCTTAAAAAATATTGAAATGGTCCTTTATAAAAGTGAAAATAACCTTTGCCTTTATAAAAAATACCTTTGGAAAAATTGCAATGGTCCACTTTGAAAAGAAATTGGCCCTTCAGAAAAATGGAAACGGTCCACTTTGAAAAGAAAGTGACCCTTCAAAAATACTAAAATGACCCTTCAAAAAAGTGAAAAGATTCCTCTTTCTCAACCAAGCTCCCCCCACAAAGACACCTACCCTTCAAACTTTTTATGACTATCAAATTTCTTTGGATAAAATGTCTAAAGGAATTCCTTCAGACATTTTGTCCAAAGGAATTCTCTTTTTGATTTTCCTCTTTGGTTTTCTTCAGATAAAAAGTCCAAAGGAATTTCTTTGGACATTTTTTCCAATTGAATTCTTTTCACTTGTCACTTTTTTCCAAAGGGCAAGCTCCCTTCGGGCTTCTTGCCTTTACCCCTTTGCTTCATCTGGCTACCCTCCACAAGGGCATTTCGAGCCAAAATTGCCCTTCAAAACTTTGGTATTGGTCCTCACACCAATGAAAATCCCTCTGCAAGGTCCATTCTACCTTCCAACATACTCTTCATAAGTTTTGTAAAGGTTTATTTTATCTTTGAAGTGCCTCCTACAAGGGCACATACCCTTTAGGGAAATTGCAAATGACCCTACAGAATGCTTAGGTGCCTTTCATAGAAAAACACTTGCCTTAAGAAGTGTCTAATACAATTTAGGATATTTAAAAGGACTTACTCAAATCTTTGAAGTAAATACATCTCAAAATGTGATTACTTCTTCCTTACCCTTTTGGGTTTTTGAATGACTCCAACTCATAAGTAAAGTACTATATAAAACTTGAATTACACTAAAACTAGCCATAGACCCCTTTAGGTTTGTCAAGTTCTCCTACTTATTACTTGTAAAGCTTACAAGTAATGCTGCTATGAGAATTTGATTTGTTTTATGAGTGCTAGAAAAAACCAATGCTTGATGAGACAACATCTACACCTGCACAAAAGCAACTTTTTCTTTGATTTTTTTAAAGGATTAAGACTTGGTTCATGGCAAAAAGTCATGAAGAACAAGGCTTCAAATCAAAATAAGGGGGGCCCATTTTGGCATGTAGGAATCATAAAATGGTCAACAGGTAAAAATTTTTATAACTATTTGGGTAGATTCACTCATAGATTTCATCTTACTCTTCATACTAGACGCAGGTGTGAAATAACCATCACAAACATTTCTACCATTACATTGCTTATAATAATTATAATAATATACAGAGACATCATCACATGATTTAAAATTATGATCAAAATTATTTTATAAAGATGAAATAATAGAATCACATTTAATTATAGTTTTAGTATATTCTATTTGAGAAAAATGAACACCTTAAAATTCATTTTAAATAGAAGTAGTAGCATCATTTGTATGCCACTAGAAATAGATTTTATTATATAAAAATCATTTCAAGGTGCAACATTATGAAAATTAACATATAGATAATCTATCCATTAATTTATTATATTATCTTTTCTAAGCAGAAGTTTATTAGTATCATTAAGTGTATTGGTTAATTCATTTTTTCTTTCTTATTATTCTAGTGTATGACCAGTGGAAGAGTGTAAAGAGTGACAAGAATTGATTTCTTGCATTTTAAGTTTATTATATTTTCCTTTTTCTTCACTATAATTTTACAAAGACATGTCACTAACATATCATTCTACCACATAATCATGATCATAATGATCAAATATATTTCCTTCACTCACACAAGCATATTATTCATATACCTAAGCATTAACATTAGGCACACAAGAATTTTCAACTACATACTCATGTGTCCATTCATTGGCATAGCTATAAGGCATAACATGGGTAAATGACATAGAAAACATATATTTATACCTATAATTTAGGGTTTTAGGAATGCACACTCATAGGGAAGTTACCAAAACCTAAGATGATAAATAATACAAATACAAATCCTAATCTTAGGATGAGAGAAAACATATAGCTATAACGTTTGAAGGATTGAAAGCCTAGGATAAAAAATTCCACCTATAAAGGTTTTTTAACTATTTTAGATTAATGTAATAAAGTATAACACTAATAGAGTAGAAAAATGTAGATTATTTTAGATATAAATATATGGCATTCAAGCATACATATGAATGTAAAATATTAAAACTAATTATAATGGTTTTATAAATGGCATATGCTAAATATAGTAAATATAATAAAGGGATGAGTCCTTAGGTTCTCTAGGTGATGATTTGAATATGAATATATTATGTAAGTGAAATTTAGGATAAAGTAAGAATGTGACTTATTTTGCTATATAACTGAATCTCTTTCTGTGCAAGGTTGGTTTCATTAGATTGGGTTAGTATCACTAGTTGATAATGACCTACATTGGTTGGTACTAACCTATGAATAATACTCAGATTTTGAATATATTATCAATTTCAAATATCTTAGTATGCTATGTTTTTATGATACTAAACCTTGATGATGTGTGTAACTCTATAAATTAGTCTCCTTTACCTTGAAACCCTAGCTGTGATTGTGAGGGATAGAAATATGCAAAAACTAAGAAAGTGTAATTAGAAATGAACCAAATACCCCTCATTTTATTATTTACTACTACCTATATACCTGATACTTTGATGATGAAAATAAATCCACATGAAGTTCTCCCACCTAGTGTGATTTTGCAATTGTGATATTTTGTTATATGTATATAGCTAATGATTTGGATTTTATACTTGTCAATGCTTACTTTGACTTGAATTTATGTTAATTTAGAATTTGATTATGAGTACTCCTAATATTATGTTTGAAATTTTGAAAGGATAGGGAAGATTTTATTAATGTGTAATAGTGTATATATGTTTTCCAAATTCATGCCAAGTCCCTTTTGAATGATACTTTGATTTATTTATATGAGTCTAATTGGGTAATTTATCTGGTCATTGCCATGCTAATAAAATCAAGCAATTACAAGGAAAGGTTTTTTTATGAATTTTTTTCTAGGAATGATTTGATGCCAACTAGATTAGGGTACTATCAAATGACAATTTTGATTGAATCTGGTGAAATTTCTATGTGTATAGGTTGGATGATATGAGAATCTAGAGATGTCAATGTAGGATATTTAGTAGGTTTAAGTATATAATGTGGTTCTTTTAGGTGTATAACTAAAGAACATAATGGTTGACTCATAAGATAACATGAAAGTGTGAGATAATAGTGGAATATGACATTATTTGATTTCTCAAGTCATGCATGGTAAATGCATGTGAAGTTTATCATTGTCATGTACTAAAGACTAGATTTTAGTATTAAAAAATGCCCCCATTTTAATCTAGTAATATAATTTATAGATTAAAAGGATAAAATATACCTAAGTGTTTGCACCACACTTTATCTTTAGTATGAAGCTCAAATTATGCAATTCATTTAATATTAAAACTTGTAATCATGTGTAGTCAATGTCCATAGATTGACTAATTTAATCTAAAATTAAATTTTTTAAATTATGAAGGATCAATTTTTATAATACACTTATGTGTTGTGAAAACCATGTTTCCCTTGTAAATTATTGGAGATGATACTTCTTTCTTGAAACATTGAAGAAATTTTTTCTTCATTGAGAATCATATGGAAATTAAATATGAATGTGAACCAAATTCATGTAACTATGTAGGATCTTATGTTGGGAAGGAAACATGCCCCAATCCTCATGAATTTGGGGGAAATATGAAAATTAATAACCCAAATAACTACATAGGTAAAGAGAGAACCATTAGACAAGGTTTAGTCAAAGAAACTAAATAAACCAATATAGATGGATTATATATTAAATTATATATATTCACTCATGTTCACTCAAATTTCATCTGTGTAATAAAAAGTATTATCAAAAGAGAATGTACAAAGTTCATGCCCCATCATGAATGTAGGGTTGATTGCATAGTTTCAATCAAGTTCACTTAATGTAAATTAAAATTCATGATCGAAAGAGAATGAAAAATAATCTTTCCACCATCATGTCCACATATATGATAAGTGAGAATTGGAATGACAAAATTTTTCCATTCAACTATAAATTATGTTGTTATGTGTGTGCATGAATTACTATCATTTCCCCTATATCAGTTCCAATTGATATAGTATGTTAGACATTTATATGTGTAAGTTAAGAACCTGTATATCAAATGTGTATATATATGAAAACCTATAATTAATGTTTCTATAAATTATTTATGCTCAAGTCTCTGTAATGAGAGTACATATGAATGACACATGCCCTTATAATCTATATCAATATGAAAATATCTATCATGTATTTGAATCATATGATATATTAATAGTTTTAAATATATATTTTTTACTCTAATATTATTTTTTATTGTGAAGGCTTTTATCTCTATGAAAATTTCATTGTAATGCCACCCTTTTAAGATGAGGGATCTATCTAGTAAGTCATTCATCTCAAAAGAAGCGTTAATTGTATCATGTCATGTATAAGGATAGCATCATGTCATATCATGTGAATATTTGGAGAATATATGTTCATAATAATTTATATGTTGATCAAGTTATGTATGTAACATCTATAATGTAGGGAATATACGTGTCATGTCTAGATAGATGTATCAATTAAGAAATAAATAGTAAGATATTTGAAAAAGACTAGAACTAAAAGTGAATGATATAGATCATGGCACCACCAAATTTCAATAATATTAAAAAGTTCAAATTTTAGTGTCACACATAAAGCCAAATGTCATATACTATCGACATAAAGATGTCACAACAAACAATGCTAAGGGCCACATGTAAGGGAACAAAAATTGTTATAATAAAGGGACATCAAAGATGTCACATCAAACAAGGGAAAGGGCCACACAAAAGGGAGATAAATAATTCACAAACAAGACCAAAGGGCCACAATAATTTGATGAACACAAAGTATTCTATCATGTGGATCATATAGTAAAGAATTAGTCTACACCATCTATATGTATTAATGTCACATCACAGTATAATAACATATCCATGTATCAATATGTAAAATATAAGTAAATATCAAGACATGTATAAGCAATAGAGGTATCTCAAAATGGTATAAAAGTCATATAAATATATAACCTGTAATTGTGAAACTTGTGGAATAAGATGCCCCTATTATTAACATGGCAACTAGGTAGATTAAAGCCCAACATATGTAACTTGTATGTCTTGCATCATACTCATTTACTATAAAATGCATGTTTTTATAAAAAAATAATGTAATATATAAAACATGTGATAAAAAAACATATGTAAATAGTATAATCTAGCAATCATGTAATGTTCAGGTCCTGATTTTTGATTTTTTGAATATTTGAATATTTTTTGTTTTTTTATTATTTTTTTGTAATATTTGATTTTTTTTAAAAATCTACCCAATGATCACATTAATGGGAGGATCATGGGGAGTTATTGTATTAGATAGTGTAAGGGTCCTATATCTTGGATGGGAGGTACCAACTTTGGTTGTATTTAGATTTGATAAGAATTCATGTCGTATACCATATTTATTTTGATCATTGATCTTAGATTCGATGTATGAAGTGTAACTTTAGATGTCTAAAGACTCTATTAGGTCTTGTGTATAGTATGAATATGTCTAACTATCTGTGTTCAATGTGGAACATGTTTAATTATCTATAGTGCTAAGTATGTACTATAGGACATGAAAAAATTTATGGGCCTTTAGTAACTATCTAACATGATTAGAGCTAAATAGTTGTCTATCTAGTAGATCCAAAATTGTTCCTTTAAACTCATTGTATATATATATATATATATATATATATATATATATATATATGAAAAAACTAAATTCATATAATGATACTAAATATATGTATCAATAGATCTTAGTAGTGGTGGGGGTAGAGGAGGATATATCACTAGATATAGAGGATACTCATATTGTAACTTAGAATTATGACAATTTTGTTGCATTGTATGTATTTTAGGCATTAGTGCAATGTATAAGGGACTGCATGAAGTTTATACATCTAAGGGTTACCTAATAACATGTATAAGACCATGTTACTTATTATAACTAGGAATGGTGTAACTAATATGGATGAACCTACCTGAAGAGGTAATACTATACATCCCAAGGTATACTATTTTTGTCTATAGAATACCTTAACTGATTTTGATGTATCTTATAAATATTATCATGTGTACAAAAAGGAGTGGATATGTTTCATGGATGTTTGGATAAAGATAATAATCAAAAGGCAAGTGCCTAGTGAAAGACAAGGGCAATAATAATGGTCAATGAAAACACATTTGAGAGAATGTATGTCAAAATTGAAGAATAAAATGAATGAGAAATCTAAGAGGCTATGTGAAATATATTATTTATGGTAAACTAATTCAAGGAATCACTCCAACCATTTGGAAGTAAGAAATGTGAACAATATGGATCTTCATGAGTAACTTAATTCTTATCTTGCACTTTGATATTGTATAGTTAGGAAAACTTACACTGTCATGATTGACACTACATTTGGTATCTTTCACAAAATATGTATAATCATAAGTATTGTGTATTGGAATTTATTTACCAATTTTATCATCCTTTTCATCATGTGTAGTACTTGAAGAAATACGTTTAATCTTATTTTATTGTTCTAAATATTTTTCTTTTCTTAAAATGAAGTTACCTTACCTTCTTGATCAAATGTAATACAACCTTTGTTTTTATCAATTAGTCCCCCTATTGAATTTAACCATGATTCTCCAAGCACAACATTGTATGCACATATATCAGGAATAATTTTTAATGTAATATGACACACTTTGAATCAAACATTATTGTTCACTCGATTGATCCCATACACATTGGAAATGTAGTAGTATGATCTATGTGTTGAAGGTGATATCCAAGAGATACAATAAATTGTGTATTATAAATTTTTATTATTGGTAGTCCATGACATTGACATTGGTTTATTTATTACCATATTTGTGAGTGGGGTTAGTGATAGGTTCTTGATATGAAGAAAGCCTTGTAGTTTCCTCATTTGGAACCACACTTGCGACATTAGTATTTTTAAGTATATATTTATTTCCCCCCCTTTGCAATAAACCCTTTCTTAAGGATGTTTTATTGTTAATCTTGAGTTTTATTTTGAAACTTATCTCTTAGTTGTTACTCTATTATTAACTTCTCTTGTTGTAACTTTGCAACCTTTCTTGTTCTAATTTTCCCTTTTGTAACATTTCCTTTTCAATTTGTTCCCTTTATTCCTTTTTCTTATCTAACTTTTCCATTTGTAAATTTTCTTGTTCTAATTATTCATTTTGTAAATTTTTTGTTTTTATTTTACCTTTGGTAGCCTTTCTTTATTTTTTTACTTTTATAACATATCTTTCTCTAATTTTTCCTTTTATAACCTTCGTGCTCTAACTTTTAATTTTTAAAACCTTTCATAGTTTATTTGTTCCTTTTGTAAATTTTCTTGCTCTAATTTTACAATTTTTACCTATTCCTTTTATTCTTTTTACACTTGTTCCTTAGGATATGTAATCATAGTTTGATTATGTTGCTTTATTGTAGAATTTGTTATTGAATCAAGAAGTGGTTTGATTTATTTATATTATATAGGATCACCACTATCAATGATACCTTGTATTTTGTTATTAAAATATCTACAATTGTTTATATTATGTGCATACATTTTATGATATTATTCTGATTTCCTTAGAGGATGCATATGAGGTAATGTGATAATTTTTTTCCAAACATTTCCCTTAGAATATAACTTGAACTCTTATTAGCCTTATATACACTTTTTGAATCACTAGTTGTAGATATATCTTTTTTGGCATTTAAATATTGTAATGAAGTCTATTGACGCATAAAATATTTATATAAATATGTAGACATATGATTGATACTTGTATGATTTGTTTTGTTTCTATGTATATATGATCTTATTTTAAAGTAATGTGATCCTTAAATTTAAATATTGATTTCACTTTTGTAAATTATCTATGGATATTCCTAAACTTTTTTTAAAGTAATTACTATGATTATATGGTAACCTTAACCTATCTCTATTACTATATGTTTGGGATCCTAAATCCTAATGATTTACACAACTCTATAAATTAGTCTCCTTTTCCTTGAAACCCTAAGTGTTCTTGTGAGGGCTATATTTTAGTAAAAAACAAGAAAGTGTAATGGTTTGATCTAACCCCAATCACCTTAGTTTGATTATTTCCCATTTCCTCCATATAAAATACTATAATAATGGAAAGAAATCCATACACAGTTCTCCCACCTAGTGTGATTTTGAATTTTTTTCTTCTTTATATTCATGTAGCTAATGATTTGGATTTGATACTTGACAATGCTTACTTTGACATTAATTTAGTGTATTTCAAACATGGATTATCAATGCTCCTAGTGATAGGTTTGCAATTTGGGAAGAAGAGGTTATATTTTTAGTATGTGTAATATGAATAGATGTTTTCTATATAAATTCTAAGTCCCTTTTGTATGAGACCTTTATTTTTTTTATGTAAGAGTCTAATTGGATAATTTATCACAACACCAACATGCTAAGAAAATGGGTAAACCCTAAGAAAAGGTTTGAATTTGAAACATATTTATTTATGGAAGTGGGTAGTACTAACAAGACTAGGTTAGTATCGACTATTGATATTGATCAAATCTGATAGAACTAATTTATGTATAGGTGGACTA
>JARHVA010000289.1:5077500-5127500 GCA_037957365.1 Torreya grandis
AATATTGATCTATATTATTTATAATAAGTCTAATGCATTTATAAAATCTATGGTTTCTATGAGGATTATTACTTATTTTATTTTAGATGCATTTATTAGGGGTTTAAGTACTATTTAGCCTTGGATTATAGACTTACTTATTTACCTTTGATTTTATTTGCTTCCTTGGTATTTTGGTTCTAACCTATCCTTAGAAATCTTGGCTTACCAATTTTCCAAGTGATTTAATTAGTCCTGAGAGTTTTTCATGTTCATCCATTTATTTAAATATCTTACATTTTATCACTTTATTCCATTTTCAACATTGAATCCCTAGGGTTTCATAAATTTAGTTTATGTGCCCTCCATGATCGAGACCATTGTATATACATGAAACCATTTAGTTAAAATGGTAAGTCAAGTTATATTTATGGAACTTTTAGTTAATCATTTATCAAAATTTATTTCAATGTTTATTTTTAGTGATGATTTTGTATCACCATGTTTATTTCCAAAAACACCATCATGAATTACACTATTGTGACACATGATGAGCATTAGGTGGGGCATATGTATACACATAATAATTTTCACTTTATCATTTAGTGATGTTTTATCTTATAGCTTATTGTTGATACATCAAGCTCCCTGAGTGTCTCCTTAAAGGATTAACTAATAATGGGGTGGGAAAGGCTCATGGTGATTTAAAAGATATGTTATTCTATCTTGATTACACCATTAATACTATTAGTCTTACCTCCTCTAACTGTATATCCTTTTATCCCTTATCTCTACCTATTATCTAGATTTTTTAGATTCCCTATATCCTATGGTATTAGCATGGATGATACCATCTATTTTGTGCCTTCACCTTTCCTATATTTTATCAACCAACTTGATATAGTTCTAAGTGTGTTTTTGACCTATTTATAATATTGTCATGGCTAATACCATTATGTGTTATCCAACATATTCTAACTAGATCAGTTGGGTTGATACCATCAACTTAGAGTTTAGGGTTAGTTTAGGGTATTATAACCATATATATAGTGGTCATATTTAATTAACATCATATCATATACCATTCATTAATTATCCTTTCACTTGTATTTATACCCCAAGTACCATTTTGGAGGGTTAGTGGATTAAAATATTATCTTGAGGAGTCTTGTCTTGTGGTATTATTGAAGCTCAATAAGAGGATCCATTGAGAGTTCCTAATTAAGGAGGTATAGGTCTTCATCCAACCATTTGATATTTTAAACCTAAAACATTATCTTAAAAAGTTCCACCTGAGCCAAAGCGGATATTGAAGTGTTGATAAGTCCACCCCAAGGTAAGTATTACCATCCCTAAACTCTTTCATTTATTTACTTAGTATATTAGATATATCTTGTTGTTTTGTTGATGAATGTATGTGTATCCTTGTAAACACTAAAAATATCATATAAATATACATATTTCAACAAAATTAATCCCTATTTAGCCTACAAGCTCTTGTTATAACTTTGATAGTAGTTCCTCTCCTTTTAGGACAAGTCCTCGTTAGGTCAGATAAGGTCGTACTAAATCCTTGTCCATTAGTCCAGCTCTATCCCCAACACTCCAATGATAAATTTTTAAATTTAAAATGGTATATTTTATCTCTCCCATGACTTTTTCAAGGTAAGTTAGTGAAATTATTTTAAATATTCCCATATATAAGTACATAAAGGCTTCTCCAAATACATCTAGCAATCACTTGTCAATCCTATTACACACTGAACAAAAGAGCACTATTTCTTCAAATTTAAATTCTAATGCATTGTCATAATCATAGTCCAAGTATTAAGATTTTTAATTTTAGGTCAATTGAATCTATTATCAATCATTGTAATCAGTATTCTTATAATATTCATATAGTTACATAATGATGAATCACACAATCACCCTAGGAAGGAGAACTACATTGGACTAAGGTCTATTTGGGGTATGTAGACAACGTTAAAATTAAGTAATGTCTTAAGAGAGTATCTTAGCTAAATTATTTATATTTTATGGATATTTCATGTATCAAATTGGTACACAAAATTAATTAGTCAACCCCTCATATAGTCTCATAGACCTAGATAGATAAATCAATCATATAGTCAACCAAGATGCAACCATAATCAATAGATAAGTCCACATTATGATCTTATCCTCCTTTTGTGGACTTATCAAATCATAGTTTAAATTCTTAAATTTAGTCATGACATAGTACTTGTTGTAGACCTAGATTTCACCCTAGCTGAGCAAAGGATTGTTTAGGTCCTCTACTTAAATCTAGTCTAACATGGGAATGACCCTAGACTATGGGTTACTAATCTTGGGTCATACCTCTAAGATTTTTAATGAGGCTAGCTCCTCTAATATATCACTTAGCTCATTTTCACTAAAAACTAATAATCATTGGGGTGAAAAAGGAGATAAAGATAACTAAAAGGTAAATCTATTTTAATGTTGGTGATGTACCTAAGTTGATTACTCATCCACTCTATTTAAAATTATAAAAACACTAATTAGACAAGCAAAAGATGGAATCTACAACTATAAATGTTTTTTATGCATCAATACTTCATATAGAGGTTCACCAAATAATAAAAACATGAGGAAGTGATGGAAAGTCCTAATTCAAGGTGATAACTAATCAATGTATCCACTTTCTAGTTTCAATCAAATAGCATTAAACACTAAACATGACCTATATAACAAGATAAACTAGTAGCTAGGTGAGATCAAGACTTGACAAGGGAGATATTTCTACCGCATATGCAATTCAAATTGACATTAACACACTATACTAGAATAATGAAATATAAAATATTCATCTATTTATCTCAAGAGGTTACAAAGATAAATCTAGGTAGAGTCTAGTCATGCCTAAGAGAGGGATCCATTTCAAGGATTAGAAGATTGTATTTATAGCAAAAGGGAATGATATATATGGGAAAAATGCATGGGATAATGGATAAGGGAGTCATTAATGATTGAGATAATAATTATATCAACTCTTTGAGCTCTTCATGAATTAATGTTACTGGGACTCTATGCCATATTCTAATTGACTTGTTTATGAGGAAAAAATCCTCATATATTTTTACCTGATAAAACCATCTCCATATCTACTTTGAGTGGTGGTAGGTACCTAATTTTTGAAAATAAGACTATGTATAAGAATGAGACATTTTCCCATGATCATAAATATCTACCCTTACTTTGGAATCTAAACCCAGGTCTATTATATATGAAAACCAATCCCATTTATTGGTTTTCCTATAATCTTAATGTCAATGAAATTAGTCTTGCTAGGTGTTTGACCTCACTTCAACAAAAAGTTTCCACCCTTTTATATGTATTAGGTCTAAAAGCCCTGTTCTACCTCCATTGATCTCTAATGGTTATGCTCGATCCCTGAAATATCCATTCTGGTTCAACCTATATCATATTCAAACTTAGATCCTATGAATTTTCTTGCTTGGGTCAATAATATCTTCATCAAAATCTATAAATTTTTTCTTAGGCTCACCTTTATTCATTGGCCATTGACTTACTGATTCGGGACTATATAATTTAGACACTTGATGACCTCATGCTTGATCTAAGCTCCATTAACTTCTTAACTTTTCTCATACCACTGATATTTCTATATATGAATCAACATGAGTCATATATATTTTGTCAGTCTAACATGCTTACAACACTTATTACCTATGCATTTGATTTTTAGGATCCACTAACCTTTTGACTCACTACTCATCATTGATCTTTGATCGCATGATTAAATACACACCGTAGATCTATTTAGGACCACTTAATCAAGTTATCAATCATGTACCATTGATCTATGATCTGATCAAGTGATATTTTGACACTTTTCAGTCATGTGTTCAACTTTGGAAAATTTAAACTCAAATGACTATTGCATGAGGCCCAAATTTGACATCTGTGCACACATCCTAGACTGTTGGTTTAACTTTAAAGCTTTATGCCTTGAGATAGAAAAGACATCAAGATATGAAACTTGTAAGAGATGATATAGGCATGAAATACATCATGTCCATGCATTCCTTTGGCTTTAGTTCACCTCCTGAGTGTATATATCAAATATGCAACTAGATTGATTTGTTCATTCTTGCATGATGTGTCATGACGGTCTGGCTCCTTAAGATCATCAAATTCACACTCTAATCCTACTTAAAGTGTTTCAAAAGCCTACAAATGGTAAGTGATCTTCTCCTAAAGTCTATTTTCTCCCCCTCCTATTGGATTTCTTCTCAACCAAGACCTTGCTTAGATTTAAACCACATCTAGTCACAAGTTTTTTATGTGGGCCAAATTTGGCCAAATATTCTTAGGTCCTTTCAAATAGTTTCTAGTTAAATTCAGTCTACACAACCAACATAAGATCCATTTTAGAGAGGTTTGAGTATCTGAAGGCTCATTTACTATTTTTAGCAAGTTTTTAATTCTATAAAATTATGTAACATAATGTATTTTACTATTAGATATGTATATAGAAACATTAAAATTTAAATAGTTTAATATCTATTAATTTGAGTTCATTCAATTAAAATAGATAAAAATTCTAGTGAACATGATATTTATAAAACATTACATGTTATTTTATTAATTTTTGTCTTAGGATTTCATATATATTTTTATAAATTATTTATATTAAGATAAAATAAACTTCAACCTTGGATATAAATCTAAAGCATAATGATTAAATTATCTTCGTCCTTGGATTAATTTGACACTAAAGATATTTTCTTGTCACCATAGATTAAACTAATACAAACTCTTTCTTTTGACCTTGGGTTGAAATTTGGTTATATCTATACACAAACATATTTCACTTTTATTTATCTCTTTATTTTTATTTATTTTCTTGTTTTTTTAAGATTTATCAAAACTCTTCATCCAATATCTCTCTAAGAGACCATTACTTCAGCCATGAAGCTAATGCATTGGACACAAATAATAAATTATCTATTCATAGAAATAGATTATATAATGTTGAAGTTCTCTATATTTTCAAAACTTATCAAATACAATGAATGGGACTTGAATATATAGGTAAGGAATATCAATCCTAACTAAGAGATCAAGTTAGAGATCAAACCTAGGAATAAGAGTAACTATCCCTAAAGCATATAAACAACTAGAACTTATCCCCATAATATCTAAGAGATAAATATGTAATATATCGTAATATATAAAATAAGATAAATTAAATATCCACACATAAGTGGGTGGGAATAATAAAGTGCATAGGTGAACATGATATAAGGTAAATAACCTACTCTAACATCCCCCTCAAGTAAATCTAGGAGCTAAAAATAAAGTGACATATCTATGGTCTGAGTACCAATAACAAGGCCTAATCAGGTACTCATGTACAATATATCCATGAATCAATCTCTCATAAATTAGAGAAAGGGATAAAACCCATAGGAAAATAAAAATTCTCCAAAAAAAAGAGAGAAAATAAGGAAAAAAATGAGTCCTAGTAACTAGGCCTGGTGAGGTACCCATGCCCAAAAACTAATGTAGTGTGAAGACAAGTGTCCTTATGGATGCAAATCTATCTTTTCATAATACATAGATGTCTAGTCATTGTAACTTCCAAGTCAAAGTAATAATGGTGTTTAATAAGAAGATCATTAAATATAAACATTACAATCTAGAATACTAGATAGAATGATGAACCTAAGGAAGCATTACCTGAACACCTTCCCTCAATGTTGAACTGGGAGAAGATGATAATGAAAGTCTTTAAATAAGTGGATAATGGTGAGAAGTGAACACAAATATTGGTAGAGATGCCACACTAGTGTCACTATATAAAAAGTCACTAAGAATGCCACTGAGACATAACAATCCTCATAGGGTTCTATAAAACAAAGTACATGAATAAGATACCCATATATAAAGGAGAAATCTATAAAATGTAGATAAAATCTCTCAAGAATATAGCCTTGGTAGTGATGGAAGAGACTAGAAACTAAAATAGTAAAGGGTACACAAACAAAGATACACACACATGAAGGTAGACTAGGATAGAAAAGCAAACCCCCCATGACACTTTATAATTTAGTGTGATTACAATATATCCCATACACAAAAAACACCAAATAAAAACAAGGAAGAAATTTTATACACTAAAATAGGTCCAAATAAGGAGACCATTAACTTTTCATAAAAGTCATCATAAATCATGAGAGTTGCTCCAAAAATAAGGGAGCAGTGTGAGCCAAAAATACAAGTGGCCTAAAATACATCCCAAATAAATAAGAATGTGGATGAAAATACCTACATAAGATTGGATGAAAAATACACAATGGTAAAATGCAAGGTAACATCCAAATTTGTGCTAGGTTTTGATCGTGTCTAAAAATCTCAGGTATTTCAAGCTTGAGTCAAGGTGAAAGTATCTCCATAGAAGAAGACAAGGCACTAAGAAAGGGTCCTTAAGGAGACATGACACAAACTATAATGTGGAAAAGTACCAATACATAAAATAAAATATAGCATGTCATGGGCTGATGTAAGAGTGTGAAAAATGGTAAAAAAAACATCATGTATGTAAAAATACACCTTATAGGATCATCTACCAAAAAATGATAGCCTATAGTGAAAAGGTATATCGTAAAATGCAAGGTAACATCCAAATTTGTGCTAGGTTTTGATCATGTCTAAAAATCTGTATTTCAAGCTTGAGTGAAGGTGAAAGTATCTCCATAGAAGAAGACAAGGCACTAAGAAAGGGTCCTTGAGGAGACATGACAAAAACTATAATGTGGAAAAGTACCAATACATAAAATAAAATAGAGCATGTCATGGGCTGATGTAAGACTATAAAAAATGGTAAAAAAAACATCATGTATGTAAAAATACACCTTATAGGATCATCTACCAAAAATGATAGCTTATAAAGCTAAAAATGGATGTCAAACTTAGTTAAAAATGCATCCATGACAAGGCACTAAGAAAGGGTCCTTGAGGAGACATGACAAAAACTATAATGTGGAAAAGTACCAATACATAAAATAAAATAGAGCATGTCATGGGCTGATGTAAGAGTGTGAAAAATGGTAAAAAAAACATCATGTATGTAAAAATACACCTTATAGGATCATCTACCAAAAATGATAGCTTATAAAGCTAAAAATGGATGTCAAACTTAGTTAAAAATGCATCCATGACAAGGCACTAAGAAAGGGTCCTTGAGGAGACATGACAAAAACTATAATGTGGAAAAGCACCAATATATAAAATAAAATAGAGCATGTCATGGGCTGATGTAAGAGTGTGAAAAATGGTAAAAAAACCATCATGTATGTAAAAATACACCTTATAAGATCATCTACCAAAAAATGATAGCCTATATAGCTAAAAATGGATGTCAAACTTAGCTAAAAATGCATCCATGATAGTGAAAAGTGAAATAGTGGCATAAGTGGTATAATGTAGGCCAAGAAGGAGCAATATGGGTCTAGGTGCAAGGGTCTAGGGACAGTAACCCTAAGTGGGGTCAAGGGACAATGCCCCTTGGGGGGTTCAAGGATATATCCCCATGCACGCTCCCTATCATGATATATGGAAAGGTTGAGGGGTGTTGCCCCTGATGCCAAACATAATTTGAATCTTGTATAGACCTTAAATTAGATAAAAACAACCAATTTTCCTTAAAAATGCCTCTTGCTTTACACAATAAAAATTTAATATTTGAACAAAAAAATAAATTACTTCCAAAGATAATTGAAATGATGGGTCTAATGGCACAAGATATTATGGATGTTAGTCTCTACTAAAAATGCATCTAAATAGTAGTGAAAAAAATATCCCCTAAGCACAAATATCTCTCTAATATTTTTTTACAAAAAAATAATTAAAAAACATGCCATCATGGAATCAACCTTAAAAAAATGTACCTCCTTAAAGCCTTCCCAATTTATTAAAGTTGGCCAAAAACTAAGGTTGTTTTTACAAAACCATGGTATTTAGGGCTAAAACCATGGATTTATGGGTATATGAAGTATGTAGAGGTCATGGGAACCTAAGGAGGATGGTGAACAGGTGTAGTGATGATTGGAGGAGACCATATGTGGGTTATCAGATGATAAGAGGGATATGATGCCAATCTACTAACAATAAATAAAAAATACCACATCACCATAAAAGATAGTGATAATAAAATAGTTAAAGTTAGATATTAATTTTAGGTGCTCAAATATTTAGTCAAAAATCACAATGGTTTAAAATCTAATGTCATAAAGATTTGAGTGGAAGCAAGAAATACAAAAAAGCATTATGATATGGCATTTCAAGATAAATATTTCCAAATATTTGACTATATTTGCATACAAAGAGGATATTAGATGTTAGTCCTCCCAACATATGTTTTGGAGGACATATACAACTGCTATAAAGAGAGACCCCCATAGTTAAGAGCCAAGAAGATCAGAACCAATGATTAAAAACCTAGAACACCACACAATTTCAATGAGGATGTACTCATTATCAAGGTCTTGGGAACTTCACCATCAACATAGATCTATAAAAACTTGGTTGTTAAGGACTAAAATAAAATATATGATAGTCATTGAGGACATCAACTATGGTAGCAAAGTCATGGTCTAGTGTGGGAGTGAGAGTAGGCCATAGAAGGGAGTCATGAATGATGATGGAGAGAAGATGCCAGTGGTATAAATCTTATAAATGGATATTAAACTCTATAATCACTATGAAATTTGATCCAAAAAAATATACCTTCATAGTATATGCTGAGATTTCAAGGAAAACTTGATGGAAGGGTTGAATTAGGTGGTTAATACACATGCATTTTTTGTAGGTTTCATTGAGAAGGCTGAGTAGGACTAAGATAGAGGATTTGGTTGATGAAACTATCCAATGCATCTAATACTCATACACAAGTACAGATAGTGTAGAAATACACCACACAAACCCAAATTTAATGTCATTAAAGGAAGAAAAATCATGATCAACTCAAGATCTAAAGTTAAAGAACACCATGTTTTCCATTAGTGCCCAGTTCAAGTGCCAATAATCTACAAAAAAATTAAAAAAATACCTTAAAAACTTTATATTTGGATAACTAACACATAAAATGAGTAGATCTGCAACACAAACCATAATAGAGAGACAAGTCACTGAGTAATGGTTGTTGGAGATAGTTTAATACCATGAAAGCTTTATCAAAACTCTTAAGCCAATATCTCTTCAAGAGACCATTACTTCAACAGTGAAGCTAATGTATTACACATAAAGAATAAATTATCTATTCATAGAAATAGATTATACAATGATGAAGTTCTCTATATTTCCAAAAATTATCAAATATAATGAATGAGCCTTGCATATATAGGCAAGGAACATCAATCTTAACTAGGATATCAATCTAACTTATCAATCCTAACTAAGAGATAAATATGTAATATATCATAATATATAAAATAAGATAAATGAAATATACACACATAAATGGGTGGGAATAATAAAGTACATAGGTGAACATGAGCTAAGGTAAATAACCTACTCTAATAGTTTTTAGAAACTTTGTTTTATTAGTTTTCAAACTATCAATGACTATCATGAAGGGATACACAATGTTATGTTTGTAGACATAATGGCATGAGAGGTTTACAAAACATTACCATAGTAAAATTTATTGATGCATTGTTTGAATAATATTTCAATATATTATACACAAATAGAACATACAATGATAAATCCTCTATATATCCAAAGCTTCAATCTAGAGCTCCATCTCTATAGCTTCCATCTAGTGATCTGTATCCATAGCTTCCATTCAAATAAAATTAATGAGCCTTTCATAAATAGCCAATTAATATAAATCCTAACTAAGATATCAATCAAAGTGATCAATCATAACTAATAGATCAAGTTATAGCTCAAACCTAGGACTGTGAGATAACTATCCATAAAGGATAGAAACAACTAGAAATTATCCCCATAATATTTAAGAGATAAATATGTAATATCTCATAATATCTAAAATAATATAAATTAAATATCCACACATAAGTGGGTGGGAATAATAAAATACCTAGGTGAACTTGAACTAAGGTAAATAACCTAGTCTAACATTTTTTTAGAAACTTTGTTTTGTTAGTTTTCAAACTATCAATGACTATTATGAAGGGATACACAGTGTTATGTTTACATACATAGTGTCATGATGGGTTTAACCAAATAATCATAGCTATTATACATCACTAAACATAGATTTTATTTTCCATGTACCTCATAGTTTATAAAAAATGCCTAAGATCCCTTATTTATACCATAGGAAGCCTCTTTTAACTATTTCATTTGTGGTGAAATAAATAGGAACATATATCCCAAGGAATTTACTATCACCATACCCTTATAAATAAGTTTAGTGGTATGAATTTTGTTGTCAACCCATTCATTTAATCAACTTATTTGATTGATGTCATTAAAACCACGGTCGATGTCTAATGGTTATATGCAATAAGATGTGCAATGTGTTGTTAATAGTTGTGATTTGGGGGGGTAATGGATCAACAAGCTCTAAAGTATTAATTTAATAAATACTTAACTAAAAATTATCTAATTTATTTAAAATAAACACACTCATAGAAATGAAATACTGAAAATTAATATTCTTACTTTTAAATAAACACTCTTGCTATCAAACAAACTATTATTAAAAAAACACACTTTGCTTGTCAAAGGAAAGACTTTTTAATCTATGTTTTGAATTTAATTTAATATAAATTAAATGATTTTGGAAAAGGAAATTTTGGAAAAGAAATTTGAAATAAAAAATCACATAGAAAGACTTATAGGTTAACAAAATCACACATGTAATACCAACACTCTTAAAATAATTTAACAATAGCTGGTATAAACATAAAGCAAAAATACCAAATAAGAATCCTACCTCCTTGGGTGATTGGTCCCTTGATATCTCTTGGTACAATATTTAAATAAATATCATAAATTTAGGAACATTCAAAGCTTCATATATTATGGAATAAAGATTACAATCTGGAAAACTATTTTATTGATTTCTCTTATCTACTACTAACATTCTCTTTCTATAAAACTTATCTCTCCATATAAATAGTAGGAATATGTTCTAATAAAACATTCATACAACCACTATTAAAAACAAACTAACTAATACAATCTAACTTATTTAAAAAATAGAAAAGAGGTTACAATATTTCTCACATTTAAAGATGAAACAGTAAAAAATGTGGTGTAACTACATGCTTGGTACTAATCAGATACAATATCATTATGGTTAGAACATATTCTAATTTATCAACCAAAAATATTATAAAACCTATAGTGGTGCTCTTACAAAACATACAATAATTATCATGTCTAAAAATAAAATTATATATAGGGTAAGCGTCTCAATGACCCATGAGTGCCTTGGAAAGGCCATAACCACTCTATGTAAGATGTATAAAATATTATATGATCAACAAAATGCCTTCCACAAGATCTATTCATGAATGAATGATATTATAACTCACTTACTAAACTCTAGAACTCACCTAAAACTCATTTATTTAACTCCATAGATCAACTATTGTACTCTAGAGCTTCAATGTTGGAATATGGAGCTTCACTAGATGGCTCCAAAGCGTGTTGAATAATTAGGACTTGTTCTAAATTATTAACTTAGGTTAGGTGTTAGTTAATAATATTTGTAAAATGGGAATGAATCTTTATTTATAAAGACACCCCTTTAATAATCTTTAGTCATTTTACAAGTTTGATTTATGTTTTGAGGTAATAATTAAAACTAATTTTTAGGTTGCATTCCTATGGGAGTTGGTTAATTGAATAGTTGGTTTTTATCATTCATATGTAAAAATTATATATAAATGTTTATGTGAGTAAAAATTTTAATGGTATATTGGAACCCTTTTCCATGTACTTGTTTTTTCATGATTAATAAAATACTTGTGGACCTACCTTAGTGGGCACAAGATTTATCCTAAGTGATTTTGCTTGGTTAAAGTAATTGTAGTGTTATTAATGGTATCAAAATATGGTTAGTATAAGCATGGTGATCTTGTGTAAAAAAGAGGTTATTTTTATTCATGCGATTATACAATAAATATTCACATGAAGACAATTTGGAAAATATAAGATATGCCCTTTATTAAATACTTTGGAGTTAACATTTGAAAATACTTTCAAATATCAAAATTTTCAAATAATTTTTTTCCAAACCTGTGATTGGAGGAAGTTATATATTTATAAATTAAATATATTTAATAAATTATTTTTTTATGGTTGGTTTGAGAAGAAATAAAATTAAATCTTCATCCTCCATTTTTGAAGCTTGATTTTCCTTGTAGAATCCTATAAAAGGTGATTGTTTGAATCCAAAACTTGAAAATCTACCCAATAAGCCATTTTTAAAAATTATTTAACTTATAAATCCACTATAAAAGAGTGTTATGTCCTCCATATGTGTATGAAATAAATATAAAATAAATATGCTAGAATTTATTGAATTTCTATGATTTGGAGCTTCTATCTACCAACAACTTGATCCAAAACATTCCAAAAAACATTTAAAGATTTTTTTTAGTGGTATATCCTCTTTGAGAATTGGTAAAACCTCCATGTCATACTAAAAATTCCAAACATAATTAATTTTTAATTAAATCTCATTCTAGTAGTTTAAATCTGCTAAAATTTGTCCAAAACCACCATTGTACAACTTGTATAGATTTGTACATCCTACTATAACAAGAAAAGAGGTTGATAAATTATTTTTGGTAGCCATGGAATTTTAGTTGTAGGTTTGTCATTGGAGTGAATCTAAAAATTAATCTTCTTCATTTGTAAAATTTTGATATAGTTTGTTCACAAAATTTAGGGTTTAGGGTCCCACAAATCACAAGGCTTTTTAACTTTTTCAAAAAAAAATCATGGATGATCTAATTTTACATGGGAAAGTCATTTTTTTTAATTATCCATAGAGAAAAAAATCAACTCTAAATATAAATTTGTCCTTATATGTCTTGAAGGCTCATAGAGTAATTGAAAAGTATAATTTTGTAAGAACCCTTGAAAGTTGGAGGTCTAGGGTTAAAATCTCACTTTTGGTGAAATTTTCTATTTGGTGATTTGGCTTTTGGAGAAATATTCTATTTTTTAATATATTTTTCATGTTTTAAACATTATAAAGAGCATAATTCATGAAAAATAAAGAAATTTAGTGGGATAAAAGTAACAATTGAGTATTTTTTTGGTGAAATAAGGGTGCAGTTTTTTTTATTTTTTGGTGAGGTTAAGTTCAAAACCCATAAAAAATATCTCTTTTTCTCTATGTAGAAGATAAGTGAAAACCCCCATAGAAGCATTGTTTTGTGCAAAGTGTTCTATGAGTGTGTTGTTCTTTCATTTTTGCATTTAGTCTCATTTCAAGAAGCCAAAAATTCAAAATTCTCTTTTAGATAGTGAACATTAATGGTTTCCAATTACACTAATTAGAAATGGTTGATGGAAGATTTGTTAATTTTCAATGAGTTATGGATGTTGTGAAAAGTGAAAATCTTGCATTACCTACAAAATAGTTTAAACTTGACATTTTCAATATGCGTGATTCTAAGGCCCTATATTTAATCAAGTGTTGATACACTAGAGATACTTACATTCATATTGAAACTCTCCTCATAGTTACACTATATAGAATATTTTATTTGACTTATATGATGAATATCCAAAGCATAAGAAGATAGATATACACATTTAGTTATTTAATTTATCACTAGAAGAAGATGGGATATGGGAGAGTACATGTCTAAGTTAAAAAATATTATGACTAAGTATACTAAAGTTGGGTTTGGTAAACTAGATGATGATCTCATTGTTACTGTTGCATTGAAAGGATTACTTGTATCTTATAATTTTTTTTGGAAATGTTACATGTCTCTGACAAGATCAAAGGCATCAATTTTGATAAATTGGTTGAGTTTCTTATTCAACATGAACTCTCTACCTAAGAAATCCAATAAAAATAAGGAAGCCCATGTTACAGATTTTAATCCTATATCTTTTTATTTTAGTCAAAAAAACTATAGATGGAAAAGTTATAGAGGGGGTAGAGGTTATAGAGGAGGCATATTTCAAAATGGAGTTAGAGGATATAATCAGAACAACTATTTAAATCAAAAATATATCCATTCTCATTCAAATAAGATGAGTGATAGAGGACGTGGTCATAACTCTTATATAGGTAGAGGTTGAGGTAGATCAAACATTTAATGTCATCCATGTGGGAAATTTTGTCACATTGCCTCTCAGTGTAGGAATCCTTTTGAAAAAAATTAGAGGAAACAAAATGTGACTAATTTCATCTCTAATAAATGTGTTGACCATGATTATGGTGAGTTAGACAATGTTAAATATGAATATTTATTCATTAATTTAGGTAACATTACTTATATGGAATATTAGGCTAGATTTGAGTTCATAGATGTGTGGGTTTTAGATACAGGTGAAACCAAACACATGACATTTAGGAGAGAGTTATTTTGGACTTTCAAAGAATCATATCTCAGTCTAGTATCCTTGGAAAATACATCTATGCATAATCCATAGGGACTTGGGTCTATTAGAATTCTTATTCCTAATGGTTCCATCAAATACTTAGATAATGTTTGGTATGTTCCCACATTACAAAAAAATATTCTTTCCTTGGTAATTATTCATAATAAGGGTTATCTAATTATGCTTTAAAATGGGCTCATTTATATTAATTTAGTGAAATGTGGATATAAAACCATGTATACAAGTTATGAGGATGTAAATTTGGTTTTTTTACATTATAAATTTCTTCTTCCCATAGGGGAACTTACATTAGTTGTTGATACAAGTATAGGTAATATGTCTACATATAAGTTATGGCATTTCCACTATGGAATTTGAATGTTCACTCTTTAGTGGACTTACAAAGATATGATATGGTGAGTGGTTTTCCCACTTTTTACAAAGATATTATTATTTATGAATCATGTGTTTTGGGAAAATAAAATAGGGAAAATTTTCCTAAGATTTCTTCATGGTGAGCTAACAAATGTTTCTAATTAGTTCATAGTGATGTTTGTGACATGAAAAAGTCATTCATTAGAGGGTGTAGATATTTTGTGTTGTTTATTGATGCTTTTTATAGGATGACTTGGGTGTTTTTTATGAGAAAAAATTATAAGTTTTGACTAAGTTCATTGATTGGTTACACTCAGTTGAAAAAGAAACAGGTTCACGCATGGCCACTCTTCATTTAGATAATGGTGGTGAGTATAGTTTAAATGAATTTTTAGATTATTACTAGGAACATGGAATCCATTGACAATACAATAATGCTTATGCTCCATAGAAAAATGGAATCTTTAAATAAATGAATGAGCCTTTAGAGGGTACATCTCAAGCTATGTTGCATTATAAACAACTTGATGATAAGTTTTTAGTAGAAGATATTAGTACTACAATGTATTTGATAAATAAGACCCCTACAATTGCACTTTTGGGTCAAACTCCATATGAGGCTTGGTATGGAATTAAATCAAAAGCTAACCACTTAAAATTTTTTAGATGTCTTTGTTTTTCTTTAGTTCTCATTGAAAAATAAACTAAGTTGGAACCATGAATTATAAAATGCATCTTTATTGGGTATTCATAAAATAAAAGGGGTATCATTTACTTTCACATGATACAGGTAAATTAATAGTGAGCAGGGATGTGATGTTTTATGGATTTGGTATTATGAACACTATAGATATTGATTCATAATTTGATAGGTTAGAGAGGAAGATTTAAAAATGTGCTCAAGGATTGAATAATTAGGCTGAATCTCATAATTTGTGTTATGAGACTAGTATCTTTTCCATTTATTCTACTTCCTTAGGTATTTCATAGGATAATGAACTAGAAAATATTGAAACTTCTCTATGTTTTTCTTCAAATGGTGCACATGAAGAGAATTATGGTGTTCATGATCTTAAAAATTTAGACAAGTATCAAAAATGGGATAAAATTATTTTTTATGACTTGAAAGTAGATGAAGTTGGTCTAACAAGTCCTTAGAGTTTTTATAAATGCACAAATTATGCAATGGTTGTCACTACTTCTTCCACTGAGCCATCTACTTTTGAGGAGGCTTATACTGAACATGTTTGGTAAAATGCAATGAAAAATGAGTAAGATTTTATTATTAATAAAAATAATTGGGTTTTTTAATCCTCCTCCACATGTTCAACCCATAAGATGCAAATGGGTTTATAGGGTCAAGTATAAATTAGATGAATTCATCGATAAACATAAGGCAAGACTTATTGTGAAAGGTTATATGAAAAAATAAGGTATTTATTATGAATAAACATTTGAACCAACTACCAAATGGGACACTATTCATATGGTTCTTGTCTTAGCCTCACAAAATGGCTAGAAATTTGCTATTATTAATAATAACACTTGGGTTTTGGTTTATCCTCCTCCACATGTTCAACCCATAAGATGAAAATGGGTTTATAAGGTCAAGTATAAATTAGATGGACTCATTGATAAACATAAGGAAAGACTTATTGTGAAAGCTTATTTGAAAAAACAAGGTATTGATTATGAGGAAACATTTGCACCAATTTCTAGATGGGACACCATTCATATTATTCTTGCCTTAACCTCATAAAATGGATATAAAGTACATTAGATGGATGTCAAAAGTGTTTTTTTGAATGGTGATTTATATGAAATGTATATGAAATAACCTCAAGGTTTTTAGAAAGTGGGTGAAACACAAAGTGTGTAAATTAATCAAAGCTCTCTATGGGCTCAAACAGGTATCCAGGGCTTGGTATGAAAAGATGGATTCCTACTTGTAGAAAATTGGATTTACATGTAGTTAATCCAATTATACTCTCTATATTCGAGTGCATGGAAAGAAATTGGTAATTCTTATTCTCTATGTCGATGAATTGTTTATCATAGGAAATGATGAAAATCATAAGAATTCTGTGAAGAAGGAATTGAAATATGGGTTTGAGATGACATATCTTGGACTTCTTTACTATTACCTTGGAATAGAAGTTACTTAGAAAGATCAAAGAATTTTTAGTTCAAAAAATAAGTATATTTATGAGTTTTTAAATATGTTTGGCATGTATGATTGTAATCCTTACCACACTCCCATGGAAAGTAACATAAAATTATCTAAGGATAATGGTAGTGGTATTTTTCATGGCACTAAATATAGATAATTAATGGGAGGTTTGATATATTTGATGACTAATAAGCCTAATATATCATTTATAGTTGGAATTTTGTCTAGTTTAATGCATGATCCTAGATAAATTCAATGGAAAACAACAAAATGAGTACTTATTTACCTTCAAGGAATGAAAACACATAGCCTTGAATATTTTCACAAAAATAACTTCAAACTTGTTTGGTATTGTGATGCAGATTTTGGTAGATTTGTGGATGATAGAGTGTCCACAATAGGGTATTCTATGCATATGGGTTCAATTTCCATTGCATGATATTTTAAAAAGTAGCATATAGTGGAAAACTCATCAATATAATTATAATACATCACAACATGGGATGCTTCCAGATAAATTGTTTATTTATGGTACATTCTTGAAGATATTCAGATTTATCAGATTGCTCCTACATGACTATACATTGATAATCAAAGTATGATTAATATGTCCAAAAAATTAGTATTTCATTCCAAAATAAACATATGGATGTTAAATATCATTATCTATGAGTTTTGGTGTCAAAAAATAACTTGATCTAATATTTTTAAAAGGGGCATCATATTTATTTATAAAAACAGCCTCTTTAATAATATTTAGTCATTTTACTAGTTTGATTTATGTTTCAAGTTAATAATTAAAATTGATTTTGGGTTGCATTCTCATGCGAGTTGATTGTTTTTTTAGTTGGTTTTTACTATTCATATGTTAAAACTATATATACATGTTTATGTGATTAAAAGGGTTAATGATATATTGGCACCCTTTCTCATGTACTTGTTTTTTCATGATTAATAAAATGCTTGTGGAAATGCCTTGGTGAGTACAAGATTTATCCTAAATGATTTTGATTTGTTAAATTAATTGGAGTACTATCATGAACTTTGCTTCAGGGGTCTAATTACTTGCAAAAACTGTAACATTCGATCATGATGTATTTGTATATCTTTACATGCAAAATTGAGGGATATCCATGTAAATATTTAGAATATAGTGGTAAAAAAACATTTACTCACACATGTTAACTAAGATATAAGTACCCATTCTCTACTTTAGACTAGAAAAAAATCATAAATACATATCATATGCATTTAAATAATAGAGATTAGTAGGGAATGACATGGTTATTATGTGGTTATAATGAGTCATATAATGAACTCATCATTCCCCCACATTTTATTTCTTACAAGTCTTCTTGTAAGCTATTATCCTTCTTGTTCATGGTCAAGCACTCTTCTTTCCAATATCTGATTGAGATGATAGATGTCATAGTGAATGTTCTAATTGACTTAACTACATGAATAAATACCATATCTCTAAAAATAAGTTCCCTCCATCTCTTAAATTATTACTATATTGATGTGTTGTATTTTTCCATGGGGACATTAGACTGAGAATGAGCAGTGGCCTCTACCTTGTGTCGATATATTTTATATCTCTCATATGATATAGTTGTGAAATAATTTGAATAACAATGTTAACCCTTTAAATACCCCATCAAAAATTTGTGGGGGAAATTACTTCCCTTCTTTTCAAAGGAAGGTTCAGTTGTGTCCCACCATTTGCTACATGCTAGTAGGGATTATTTAAAATGGTGTTGGGCATAAATTTAAAAATATGAGATGATAATATATAGGTATTATAGGAAATGGGAATGCATGGTCTAGTAAAAATAAGATTTGAATTATTGAATGAGTTTCTCCCCATAGGGTAGTGGTATCTTATGAAAATACCTATAGTCCTTGATTTGTGAAAATACTCATCAGTCCTTACATCTCATGCAATATAATTTCTTAAGGTGGAGATGAAGGATTTAATCTATCCATCCCATACAAAAATATTGATCATGAATCTAGAGATATGTCCTATGAGATAGTGGCATAAAAAGAATTCACATAGGAGGTTTTGATATTATGGGGAACTTCTCACATAAACCTCATAAAATATTTCTCATCCTTGACATCATATTAAACCACAAAAAATTATTAGTAACTTCCACCTATAAAATTATTCTTTGAGAAAAAGGTTTCATGTAGAGGAAGATTTCCTACATGCCAAAAGTTCCTCTCCTAATTCATAAACTATTTAAAGGGAAATTTTCCTTTTTCTTATTGTTTCTTTGGCTCTTCAAGATCTACCTTTAACTTCTTAATTTTTACTTTGAGCCTTCTTAACTCTTGTAAATTTTCATCCCAAAGGATCATAATGTCTTTATAATACAATTGTGTTTGGACTTGTTGGTCTACTTAAATTTCAGGCTCAAATTCCTTCTCTTTTAACAATATTATCTCATTATATTTTTATAAATATTTATTCTTTGGATGTTATAATTCCTTTTTTAGAGATTAAATAGTATTTTCCTTACCTTGAAATTTAATTTTAAGGAAGGTAATTTCTTCTTCTTGTTTCCTGATGGTAGCTTCAACCTTTGAAATGAGGAGGGTTTGTTATAATTTTGCCTCTTCATCATGACTAGAGAAGTAAACTTCATTTTATTCCATTTGAAATTTTCATCTATCAAGTGGTGTTTATGATGAGGATGGTGGAGGATATGAATGTGGAGGACATTATGTTGAATCTTCCTCAAATTTCTCTACCATAGTAGCAAAATATTCAATCCATATCATAGGTTCTTATCCAATTTCTTCATGTCTGAATTCTTCTTTGATTTACTCATCTATAGGTTCCACTTTGACACTTGAAATCTCCATAGGAGGTTCCTAACTCAAATTCCCCAAGGTCTCAATAAAATCCATTTTTTGGTCTTCTTCTTCCTACAAGATCAATCTCCTTCTTCTTTATGGATGACTTGTAGGTCTAGGTTCTTCTTATAGAGATTTTATTCTTATATAAAATCTCCTTATAATCTTAGGTGAAGCTACCTCTAGATCTGGTATTTATTCCTCAAAGATATCTATTAGTTCATGAGAAGTAGCTAGATCTAGAGTAACTTTAGATCTTGATTTTGAAACCCATGTTCTCAATTTCCTCTTATTCACTACCTCTAAGGATGGTTCTTATCTAGAAGTCCCATATTTTGTACTAGATCTTGGTTTATAGGATAAAAAAATAGATCTTCTTGGTTTAGGATGCTTTTTAAACTTATTTTGCAAGAATGCCTCCCAATTATTTTCTCCATTTTGTTCCTTTAGAAGATGATGTTTACAAATGAGTTGAATAAAACCATGATGCATTATAGAAGGCATTCCTACTCTTTGATTTAATACCATAACTTGTATGGCTCCTAGTAAAAACAAGGGAAAATTCACCTTATGTTTAATTTTATGTATACCTTATCTCAAATGTGTGATAATTCTACTAGAATCAAAACCAATAGACCCATATTATCCATCATAAGTCAGATACTTAATGACCCAAAAGGTAGTTATTCTCTAATGGTTAAGTAGGATTTCTCTTTTGATCCCTTTGGAAAATATTTGAGAGTTGATAATTAACTATAAAACTAGCTCCCCTTCCTCATGAAATATCTAAATGAGGTAATTTAAGGTAGACTTTCTTGTAATCTTAACCCCTTCATCTAGGATGCCTAAAAGTTTGTTGATCATCTATCTAGTTATTAGAATTTGAACACCTTTCACTTTAGTATGATCATCCTAGATATTGGTGATGAATTAATTGACCAACAATTCATCATATACTTAAAAATTATGTAGGAATTATAACCATCCTACCTCCCCAAAAAAGTATCCACTACCTCATCACCCAATAACAATTCTGTAGACTCAAAATCAAACTTTTTATTTTGATGAATTTATATAAGTTGTAGAGATTATTTGGATGTAAGGTCATGGTCTCAAGAAATATATTATCAATGGAGATATGAAATTACAATTAAGATAGAAGGTTTGTTGTGTTGGATTCAATTTAAATGAGCACAACACATTTGGCATTTAAATTTATCATCATTACTCCTACCTTCGAGATATGTCTAAATATTTCATTTGATGATGAGACATGACAATTATAGGGAAAGAGATTAATCAACATGTGTAGGGTGACTCAATAAATATTTTCAATGAGTCCTTTCATCCTTTCCACACACTAAGTTATGCCATCCACCTCCCTAATTGATTTCTCAAGGGTTATAAGCTAATAAATTTCATCATTATCCTTCTAACTTCATTATTCTCTCATGATTTACAATTATGTCATGAGGATGACATAATGCCTCAATTTTATAAAAGTATATCTTTATGGTTCATTGTACCCTACTCTAAAAAATACACTTTACATTTTTGAAATGACCTTTTCTTGTATACCCCTTTTTTTAGGACACCTCCTAATTTTAGACAAAGTCTTCCTTCAAAGATGGATAAATATGACATTTAACAACTTAAATCTAACCCTATACATAGAATAATAAAGTACATATAACATAGTAAAAACACCAATTTTATTACTTTGTTCTTATGAGAATCTACCATCATTAGTTTTCAACTTCTCTATTTTTTTAATTTATCATTTATTATATATATATATATATATATATATATATATTATATATATATATATATATATTCATTTTATATATATTAATTTTCATTTTTTTTAGAAGGATTGCCATTTTTGGTTATCAATACTTCCTTTTCATTGGGAAGAGGACTGTCATTTCTAATTTTCAATCCTCCCCCTTCACTTGGAATTCAATCATCATACTTTTACTATTATGAAAGAACAAGGTTCTTCTCTATAGCCAAATTCATCTTGAGACTAAATTTTATTTAAAAAATCCTCCTTATTTGGAGGTTGCTAATAGAGTCTTAGTATATGTTCATTGGCTAAGGGTGTCTTCTTGTTTTCATCTATTAGAATCATTTGAATTGACCCATTATAAAATATATTATCTATTTGGTAAGGTCTTAATCATCAAGTCTTGAGCTTCCTTTTGAAATGTTGAAACTTAGAATCAAATAGAAAACCCCAATCTCCTTTGAATTTTTTTTTCTTGATATGGGTGTAATGCCACTACATCCTTTGATGTTTTAGAATTTTTTTCTACTATAAGGCTTCCATTCTCATTTCATCCAATTTATTGATTTGAAGAATTCTGTCTCTTTATCCCTCATCAAGATCTATGCCTAATTTTTTAATTTTTCTCATAGTCTATAATTCAAAATATATAGAGAGTAGAGGCTTCTTTCTAAACATAGTTCATAAGGAAAGAAACCTATAATGGATTTCCATTTGGTATTGTAATCCCATATTGATTCAGGTAGTTTAGTTTCCTAATCTTTCCTATTGATGTTGACTATCTTAGTCAAGATGTTCTCAAGCTCTCTATTTGTAAGTTCAACCTATCCATTGGACTATGGATGATATGGATATGAATTTTGGTGGCTAATTTGGTAGTGATATATGAAGGATTTGATCATATTATAATTAATTGAGGGCCTTGGTCAAATAATATGGATCTTGGTACTCTAAACTATTTCATAATTGTATGATACAATAAATTAACTAGCTCTTCTCTTACAAATGAGATAGTTTAAACCTCTACTCATTTAGTGACATAATATGTTCATATATGTAAGTATTAATTAAATTGATATGGTGGGTTAAAAATACAAACAAAATCCACTCCCCATTTCACAAAAGGTCCTAGAACCATTTGAGGATGGTGATATATTTCATTGGAGAATGAGATTTTTACCATCCTTTAGCGAGGATCACATTGCCATACATATATTTTAACACTTATGTGAAGTGAAGGCCAATATAGCTTATCCCCAAATATATTATGGATAGTCCTCTTGGATAAATAATGACCTCCTCTAGGTTCATCATTATAGGCCTTTATGATGTCATAAGTCTCATCCTCTCTTACACACTTGTGGAGCATAGGGTCAGGTCCACACTTAAACAAAACACCATTAAGCCATTTAAAATGATCACTAATTCTAATTAATATTTTCCTTTCCTTATGAGTAAATTTATAAAGAAACTTCTTTATGGCTAAGTAGTTTTCCATGTCTACGTATAAAAAAATTGTGAACAATTGCTCATTAGGAAACTTGTCCTCCATTGTCTCCTCTTTACTTAAAACATTCAACCTTGATAAAACGTCAGAAAACAAATTATATTTCCCATGTTCATTAATAATAGTAATTTCAAAATCCTATAAAAGTAGTAAACATATAATGATCTTACCTCGTATCACTAGTTTGTTCATTAAATATCTTATGGCTAAGTGATCTATGTAAACAAATACCTTGTATCTAATGATGTGATGACTAAATTTATTCATTACATATATAACATATAGGAATTATTTTTTAGTGGTGGTATAATTTATTTAGTGGGGGTGAGATTCTTGTTGATATAGTAGATAACATACATTTTTCCGTCTTTATATTTTTATCCTAGGACTAACCCCATGACATTATTAGAAGAATATATATGAATGTGGAATGGATGATCCAAATTAAGGCCTCTTAAAATTGGATTATAAATCATTTTCTCCTATATTAATTCAAAGGCTTGTTCGCAATTGTTAGTCCATAGAAAATCACTATCTTTGGTAAGTAAGGAAAACAAAGGTGTAACTATTTTGGTGAAGCATTTTATAACATGTCTCTAATACCCTACATGTCCCAAGAGAATTTAAATATCAATCTAATTTTTAGGATCAATCAGATTAAAAATGACTTCAATATTTTTAGGCTCTTCTTATAGGCTCAATTTTCACCCTTGGGGAGAGTTCTTTATGCTCCTTCCAATTGAGCTACACAATGGGAAAACCCCCAAGATGTGGGTCACCTATGGTGATGTTGAACCTCTAGAGAAGGCTAAATTCCTCTAGATGCTCACCTAAACTAATGATAACTAATGAATTATAGGGAAAATGGTTAGAAAGAGGATAAGGGATCCTAAAAAGGATAAAAGGGTGATGTACCAAAGTTAAATGGACACTCATATAAGCTTGAACACACACTGGATCAACAAAAGACAACTATGGCCTACTTAATCTCATAATCTCACTAATTTCATTAATATTTCATGGAAGAGGTTCCAAGTAGAAAAATAATCTATACTAGAAAGTTAGCTTGAAAATACCTTCAAAGAGGCAAGAATAAGAATAGTAAACTAGGAAGAATCTCCTTCATAAATTCACAATACACAAGCATATTAAGCACTGATTAAATATAAGAGATATGTAAATAGTTGATCCTACTAATTCAAAATGTAGTTCTTAAAATATTTTTATAGGGTTTAACCATATTAAATTATCACACTTTTTAAAGAGTTTTAATGAATATCCTTGTCCCAGAAAAGAATGATAAACTTTAAGAGTTGAGAGCCCCTTCAATGGGAATGAGATCAGGATATATAGGAGAAGAAAGAAAGAGAAAGAATGTGAGAACATGCCATTAGAGAAGGAACACACCATCTCGGTCATTAACTGAACCTAATATTCCACCTTTTGATCCTTAGTGAATGTAACCCTTACGACCTTTTTGATCAATCAAGACACTGCATGTGGCTTATTAAGTGAGAAAGTCCCCAAAGGTTCTAAGGAAGAATTTATTTACCTTGGCTATAGTTCCAAACACTAGACCTTTCCTTTGATTCTTCATGCCATATCTCACTTGACAAAAAATCATGCTCATCATTATAACAAAAACATGGATTTGTGCATTTTAGGTGGCTGCTTGTCAAAAATATGGCCATGTTGAAGGATGAGGACCCTTTACATTAATCACATATTTGCTCTATTTCTATGTTTAGATCATATCTCTATCTTATAGATGGAAAACTAATCTAACATTATTATTTTTCCTATATATTTCATATTAATATAGACATATAGACTATTTATCCCATTTTTTTGGATTATAATAGGTCCAAATAAACCCATTCTATCTTTGTAGGAACTAAGGGTTCATTGTATACATAGGTCCTCCTTTAAGAATGTTAAACATAGTTGTATAAATTACCCTAATTGATATAAATTTATGAAATAGAAGTATGTATTTAACCTTAATGGTGTTCATTTATGTTCTTTATCACCTTGGATACATTAGTGTGTCCCTTTAATGGTATTGGATCAAGATTCAATGGCAACATGATGATCCTGTAAGACTTATTTTCCTTAGTAAAAAATGGTTTCTCAACTTCCATCAAAAGTCTTGGGCTCACCTTTGTTTTAAATGGATATTTATATCTAACTTATATTTTTGACATATTGACTCATCTTAATCTATTGATTTTTATTTATATGATTGAGTGAGATCTATCGATCTTGCCCTTGACTTATCAACTTTATATGAGTTGCTACCACTTAGTAGTCCCACATTTACACTCAAGATCCTATTGTCAGTCTACCACTTTACATACTTACACCATGTGGTGGATTCTTGATCCCCTTGACCTTTTGACTCATCTCAATTCATTTATCTTCCTTAGTATGAATGAATTCTAATCATTAGATCCACTTTGGTTTGAAAATAAATAGTGATTTACCAGGTTTTAAAATTGACATCCATACAATCATCATTTAACATCCACATGGACATATTTGATGTCCTATAGACTATAAAATTTAAGATATAATGGATTTTTATAGTGGATTAAAGTCAACATCTACATGAATGTATCCCATTATTTGACTAATTTTGAAGATTTATATCTTGAAGTGCAAAAATCATGGAGGGACCAAATTTATTGGAGATGTTCTTGAGACCAAAAACATTGTACCCACTTGATCCACTAGCTTTGGGAGATTTCTAAGTGTGTTTGAAAAATGTTCAAGTGAGATACCCTATGTAATTTGCATGACATCTATGTACCTATCATAGAAAATAGTCTTAAACTATTTGGGAGGTCAACTTTGCACTCTCATATCTTCTTTTACACTTCATCGCATGACCTAAAACTTAGCACATATGTTCTAGGCATAAAAATGAACAAACCCATATGACCATTTTATATTACTACTAACACACATGTGGGATATGTACTCAAAAATATTCTCACATGGCTTTATTTAATCTTCTTTTTAAATTAGCTAAGCATGGAAACTTAGTGAATTTTGTCTGAGAAGCCAAATTTGAGCCTTCATATCTTCTACTCTGCTTAGATGCATACCCTATAATTTAGTGAATATGTTTTGGGAATAAAAATAAATAGACAAATGTGACCATTTTCTCTTGAAACTACCACACATGTGGGATATGGCCTCAGCAATATGCTCACTCAACTCTATTTGAGATTCTTTGTAAATTGGCTATGGAAACTTAGTGAATTTTGTTTGAGAGGCCAATTTTGAGCCTTCATATCTTTTATTGTGCTTATATGCATGACCTAAAATTTAGTTCATATGGTCTTAGGACTAATGTGATAAAAACCATATGACTAATTTCCCCTGACTCATCCACACATGGAAATTATGATGTCATCAAACTACCTTTTAGAATTTCTACTACTAGACCCAAAAAGTGTAGATGAACATAATGAAGAGTCAGATGAATGATATGCACTTTCATACTCATACCAAGAACTCTTGACATCCCATAAAGTGTATTCAACACTTTAGACCCATCCCTTAGGAATTGTCAAAATACACTTTAAGTGAACTTAAATTGTTTCAAAAGCTTTGTGAGAAAAATGAGATCATTAAACCACTCATTCCATCCAAAACTTTTTTTCATCTACTCATCCATTATCAACCTGGTCTATCTGGGCATAATCTTGGTATTTGGGATAAAATTGGCCAAAATTTTTGGTGACTTTCATGGAATCATGTCTTCTATGCTTTGAGAAACCTAGACCATTTGCCTTGACTACCCTATTGGGTGTATGGAGTCCCAAGTCTTTCCTCACCTAATCATGAAGATAACACAAGGCTATCCCTATCTAAAACCTTTCTTGAAGAACCAAAATCAAAATAAATAGAATAAAAAATTTCCCAAGGCACTTCTTGAAAAGTAAACACATAAAAAAATATAATATGCACAAGGCACTTAGAGGAAAGCATAAAAGCTACTATGATATGTACAATATGTTATAATAGATGCAATGTTATTCAATAATAGGGATTTACATTAATGATATTAATTGGGATGGGTAATACCTCTCCATATATTTTGAAAATCTCAAAATCATTATGTTATTTACATCCATGGATCAAATAAGGACCACTCCACAAGCTATCAAACTTGGTATGGTTATCTAGTTTGGCCTTATTTGAGTCTCATTTGAGGACTAGGTCCCCTTATTTAAAACTCCTTGCTATAGCTCTCTTATCAAAGGATTTTTTTACTTGAGCTTGATGTGATTCCAAAGTTTTCATACCAAAGTCTTTGGTTTCTTCTAGCTCCATGAGCTCTATCATCCTCATATTCATGGGCTTGTCCTCCATCAACTCAAGCTCATGGGATAACTCTAATGCAAGTAGCTTAAGGGAGATAAGTAATTTGGCTTCCCTTCCATACATAAGAACATATGGATAATTACCAATGGAAGTTTTATGAGTCACCTTATCACCCCATAAGGTTGTCCTTAGCTTGGTGTTTCATGTTCTTTGATTCTCTTCCATGGTTCTCCTAATGATCTTTATCAAGTTATTATTTGTAGACTCTACCAGTCCATTTCCTTAAGGATAGTAGTTGGAAGAGGTGTTAAGTTATATGCCCAGTTTGATAGCCCACTAACTTGTTTTCATACCAAGGAATACCAATGGATTTTCATAAATTATGGTGGCTATGACACAAAATATGGTCACAAAGTTGTCATAGAAGTCCAAAACTACACCTTTGCTAGCCTCCTTCAAAGAACTGGCTTCCACCCACCTGGTGAAGTAGTCAATTACAGTGAACATACATTTATTCCCTACACTTGATGGTGGATTTATTATCCCTATGAAGTCTAACCACAATTACATGAAGGTTTGTTCCCCCTGAGTAGGATTGAGTGGAAAGGCTACTTGTTTTTTGTTTCCTACAAAGAGAGCACATTTATAGAATTTTTTAACCCATGCATGAGCATCTTTGAAAATATTGGGCTAGTAATAACTAGCCCTCATTACATTTGATGTAAGGTTATAGTTGTAAAATTATGTCCTATAGGTCAATCATAGAACTGCTCTAAGAGCTTGGTCACTTGGTCATCAACTATGCACCTAAAGAATACCCCATTAAGGTCCCTTCTAAAAATAAAACCATAAATCAATGCATAAGGTATGGATTGAAGCCTAAAGTACCTTATTTTAGATCTATCCAAACCTTGGGGGCATTCTCATATTACCAAGAAGTGAGATATATCTTGAAGCCAACTCTTTTGAAGTGGAGGTGCACCTACTTATGAGTTATCTTGGGTCACAAAAACAACTTCATTGTCTTTTTAGAGGTCATTTACCATGTGATCACACAAGCCCTTTCTCCTAACCAGCTTGGTGACTTTAATCTCTACATCGTATTCCATGACCTTTGTGATCTAGCCTACTCTCTTCTCATTCAAATATTTGTTAAGGAATAAGTCCCTAACTCTAGGATGAGACACTATAATATGGATCTTATTGTTGGAGAGCATGGGCCTAAAATTCTTGAGGCTTATCAAGAATTTGCTTCTCAATGAAAGCATACCTCACCTCATATTCTTCCAACCCTTGAATAAAAAAGGAAATTGGCTTCTCTATTCCTTTTCCATTCTTATACATCAACATAGCTAATGTGTTTTCAACATTGGAAAAGGTGTACAAGATGAAGTCCTTAGAGAAATTAGGATTTATGAGTGAGGAGGCCTAGGTAATGGCTTGTTTGATGGCCTCAAAAGTTTTCTTGTCTTCATTATAACAATAAAAAACTTAAATTTTATTTATAATGGTGGCGATAGGTTTAACCAAGTTTGAAAAACTAGGTATGAACCTTATTACAAATTTGATATTCTAAAGGAAGCTTTAGATCTCCTTCTTGTGCTTTAGCAAGGATAAGGCTAAGTTAGCACTTAATCTATTAGGGTTAATGGATAATCATTATTTTTAAATAATATGACCCATAAATTTTCCTTGATGAATAATAAATACATGTTTCTTGGGTTTTAAATAAATCCCATACTCTCTACATCTCTAGAATATCAGCGTCAGATGGTCCATGTTCTCACTAGCATTCTTGGAGAAGAATATTATGTCATCCAAGTAGACTATTACCAATTTTATTTAGTATTCCTTAGAAGGACATGTAAATTGCTCTTTAAAAGGTTACCCCATCATTTGAAAATCCAAAATGCATATTTTGATAAGAAAATGTGCCCCAATTGGTGGTAAAGGCAGTCTTGTACTGGTCTTCCTTTCTCACTAGCATCTGGTTATAACCTAAATTTCCATCCAAGAGAGAGAAGTGTTTTGAACTAATAACTACTTAAAGGACTTTCTCCATGGATGGTAGAGGGTAGTTATCCTTTAAAGAGCCTCTATCAAGATCCCTAAATTCCACACACAATCTAATCTCCCCATTCTTCTTCTTGATAGGTACTAGATTAGATATCGATGAGGAATGCTTAATTGGGAAGATGATCCTAGATTCAATAATATTGGCCAATTATTTTCTCATGAGATATTTAATATTAGGGTTTATGAGCCTATTATTTTGCCTAACAAGCTTGCTATAAGCCTCTAACTCTATAGTGTATTGGGCCAATTTAGGATTAGAGCCCCTTAGGTCACTATATTACCAAGTAAATATGTCTATATATTCCTTATAAAGATCTATGAAAGCATGCCTTTTAGCTTTAGTGCTTACTTTTCCATGCTTGAGTAGATTGTATTCAAAGATAAGAACTCTCTCACAGTTGTCTTATTTAATTGGCATCACTACTTTATCCTTCCTCATATGGTCCCCTTTATGAAAGAGGCCTTCTAGAGTGACTAACCCTTTAGGAAGCTTATTGGACCTTAATTGAGCAATATTCTCCCCATACTGATGTTGTAATTTTCCTTATTTGAGGGATGAGAACTCTACTTGTTGCTTCAAGAAACATGCAATCTATTTATCATTTTCAAATACCTACCAATAAACTTCATTATCTGGCACTAATGGTCTTATTACCACTTTGACATGTGGTTGCACATTGGTCCTTTTAAGTTTGTTGGGGATGCCAAAATGAGCTCCCATAACTACTAGTCTATCAGCATGTTGATTTTGGCCTCTTAACACTGATTGGATACTAAATACCTCAAATTCCTCAATTAGGTTCCACACTCTATGTTTGTATGACTTCATTAAGGGGTTCTTAGTGGCATTATGACCTATGACTTGGTGTACCACCAATTCACTATCCCCATAGACTTGAAATTACTTAATCCTTATCTTACTAATCCACTAAAGGCCATGAATAAGGCCATCATATTCTACTGCATTATAGGAATAGTTAAATTGGAACCTATATGAATAAAATTACTTATCATTTTGAAGGGTAAACTAGCATGACACCTACACCCACTCCATGCTTTCTCCTTGAAAAATCAAATAACAACTTCCATAGACCACTAGGATATTCTATAAGCCTCATAAAGGATGGCATGGGCTAGATTTCTTCATGAAAATAGTAGACAAATTTCCTTTCTTCAACACCTTATAAGGCATCCACCAACTACCTATCATTACATAGTCCATCCAAGAACATATTTGGTACCTCTTCTAGATGAGTATTCATATCTTGACCTATTATAAATGCATCCTCATTAATGATGGTGTAATTTATGTTGACATTATCTAGTCCATAGGGATCTATGTGGAATTATGAAATGGGCTTAGCTTTGATTAACACTTTGGCCCCATACCCTATTCTAAATGCCATATATGACCAATCTATTAAAAAGTAGCCTATAATTTTTGTATTGAACTCCCTGGATAGGCATAGTGAAAAGTGAGGAGGTATATCCAAAATCAATACATCTTGAGCCACTAAGACATTAGGATAAGTGTGTAGGGTCATATTGAGGTCTCTAATTATGCCAGATGGTTTGGTAGAGGAACCATCAAGTTATAGCACTCCTTTTGACTGTGGTTCATATTTTAGACTAAGATGATCAGCTATAGACTTTGGCATTACCAAGGTACTATCCTTACTATCCATTAAGAAATTGTGCATAAGAGAATTGTTAATGATCACTAAAATGTAGAAAGGAGGAGGATTGACTAATTTACTTAATTTCCCTTCATTTGGTCCTTTGCTTGCATTGGTGAGAACTTCATTCACCTTGTTTGGTGGCTTGTCTATAACTATTGTAACATTAATCTTAGAAAAACCTTCCTAAAGAATGTCCACTTAACTAGGCATGGAGAGCATATCCCACATTAGCACACTCACATTAGATTTATTCATCTATTCAATAATGTTTATGGTTAAAACACTAGCCTTCACTTGTGCTTTGGGAGCCACCACTGTTGTTTGTTGAACTTATGATCCTTGGGGCATAAAAGGATTCCCTTGATTATGATTCTTTGGAAGTACTTGAAAATTTAAAGTGATAGTAGGTTTATTTGGATTTGTTAGTGAATGAGTAATGGTAGGAATCTCTTTGAATAATTATTGGCTACCATCCATGTTTATTATTTTAAATCTTGTATTTATTTCCACTGGTATGTAAGCTTGGCTAGAACTAGCCTGCTAGTTAGATGCATAACACTCTTCCTGCTCATAATTGACCATGATGGTATCTAGTTGGTTTGGTCCCTAATTATACCCTTAACCTTGTGGAGGTTATTTTGGCTTGGTAATCATAGGTACCTCTACATTTTGGGCTATGAGAGTTTGGTTGTACCCAAAATTAGTATCTTGATGCCATTGATCATTAAAGGCTTGGTAGAGGTTAATATTTGGGACAATATCTTAACCAAATGATTGATTCCAATACATGGTACCCTCTAATTCTTAAGCCACATTATTTTTAATTGGTAACAAGGTATTGGAAGTGATAGAAATATTAGGGTTGTAGTTGTTTTTCCTACTATAGCCATGATGCCCTTATCTTTGGTTTTGACCTTGGCCTTGATCTTGGTAATTCCATTTGTATGGTGGCCTATTTACTTTAAAGGCTTGCTATTGAGGTTGATATTAACCTTGATAAGGCCTATTAAAAGCTTGTTGCCTCTTAAAATTTACTATTTGATTTCCCAAAAACTAAATCATGCTCTTGAGTTCTTGGAAGTTCTTTTGGTCTTTAGAGTCACTAGATCCACTAGTGGAAGCTTTCTCTTATTTTGTTGTAGGTATTATATTGATTATTGGTGTAGGAGGAATGACATCTAGTGGAGGGATAATAATATAATGTGGTCTAATTTTAGGAAATAAGGGCATTAGTGGTCTAGGTTTTAAGCTTGCTAGCATGAATTAGACAATTTTTTACTTGGATGGCCAATTCATAAGATTTAGAAGTATATTTCCTTCCATAAATTAGATCATCACTTCTATATCACTATTTAAAGCCTTTAAATAGTATATGAAGGTAAAGTTAGGATTTGGTCTAACTGAGACTAGGACTTTGTCTAAAGTTTTTTAGAACCTTGTGTTGAAGTCTTACATGACTTCATGAGGAGCTCTCTTAATGGCAGTTAGTTATTCTACATGTGACAAATGGTCACTTTTGTCCTCAAATATTTTACACAAGGATTCTCCTAATTGGTCCCATGTTTGAATGGAATTAGTATCAAGTCCTCTATACCAATCTAGGACCTTTTATTTAAAATAAGTAGCTAATAACCTAATATCTATATTTTCCTTAGTGACATTATGGATATTATAATAAGGGACACTTTTAAGGGATGAAACTAGGATAGGATAATATTAGGCAAGGTCCAGAGGACTTTATAATTTACAAAAAAATAAAATCTCTATGGGCTACCATTGCTATGCAACGGTTTAATAAAGGTCTTCTTGTAGTGGTAGGCCTTGAAAATGACCTGGGAGAAAAGGTTCCCTAATATGGATGTGTATTGGCAAACCTTAACCTTTTTTATAGATTTAAATGTAGTTCAACAAATTCAAAGGGAATACCTCTTGAAGCTAACCTTATTATCACCTTTGGAACGAGAGATAGCTACCAATCTACACCAGACTATTGATTCTTCTTTTTACCGTCACTAGATGTTGTTTCTTGGTAGCTTAACTACTATAAATTTGATCAAACTAGAATTAAATTTGATCAATATTCCTTTTGGATAGTGGTACCACTAGGCATGCTAGGAACTATTTTAGGCTCAATTTTTACCCTTAGAGAGAATTCTTTAGGCTCCTTCTAATTGAGCTACACAATGGGAACAACCCCAGGCTGTGTCACCTATAGTGATGTTGAACCTCTAGATAAGGCCAACTTCCTATTGATACTCACTTAAACTAAAGATAAAATAATTATTAATAGGTAAAAAGGTTAGAAAGAGGATAAAGGATACTAAGAAGGCTAAAATCATGATTCACCAAGTTAAATAGACACTCATATAAGATTGAACACACACTAGATCAATAAAAGACAACTATGGCTTACTCAATCTCACTAATTACATAAATATTTCATAGAAGAGGTTCCAAGTAGAAAAATAATCTAGACCTACAAGATATCTTGAAAACACCTTTAAAGAGGCAAGCATAAGTACAATAAACTTGGAAGAATCTCCTTCACAAATTTACCATACACAAGCATACTAAGCATTGATTAAAGATAAGAGATAGGAAAAGAGTCAATCATATTACTTAAAAAGGTAGTTCTTACAATATTTTGATAGGGTTTAACCATATCAAATGATCACACTTTTACAAGAGTCTCAATGAGTATCCTTATCTTAGAAAATAATGATAAATTCTAAGAGATAAGAACCCATTTAATAGGAATTAGACTAGGATATATAGGAGAAGAAAAAGAGAGAAAGAATGTGGGAGCATACCATTATAAAAGGAATGCACCATCTTGATAATTAATTAAACCTAAGCTACCACCTTTTTCTCTTTAGATAATGAAATCCTTGCCAAAACTTTGATCAATTAAGACAATGTCCATGGCTTATTGAGTGAGAAAATCCCCAAAGGTTTCAACGATGCATTGGATGCCCCTAAATATAATTCCAACACTAGAAATTTTATTTGATCATTCATACCATCTCTCACTTAAGGAAAAAACTTCATGCTCATGGTTTTGATAGAAACATGGCTTTGTGCATTTTAGGCAGTTGCTTGTCATGTTGAAGGATGAGGACCCTTTGTATCAATCACATATCTAGTCTATTTCCATGTTTGGATCATAGGTCCATCTTATATGTAGAAAACTAATCTAAGATTATTAGTTTTACTATAGATGCCATATTAATATGGACCTATAAACTATATATCCCATTTTGTGTATTATAGTAGGTCTAAATAGACCTATTCTATCTCTATAAGAACCAAGAGTTAACTGTATACATAGGTCCTCATTTGGTAAACATAACTATATAAATGACCTTGATCAATACAAATTTAAAAACCAGATGTCTATATCTAGCCTTAATGGTGGTTCTTTATGTTCTTTATCACCTTGGATACATCAATGTGTCCCTTTAATGACATTGGATCAAGCTTCAATGGTGATAAGATGATCTTTTAATACCTATTTTCCTTGGTAAAAAATGGTTTCTTGACTTCTATCGAAAGTCTTGGGTTCACCTTTGTTTTAATTAGATATCAATATTTGAATTAGCTTGTTGACATATTGACTCATTTCTCTCTATTGATTTTGATCTGTATGATTAACTAAGATCCATTTATCCTACCCTTAACTTATCACCTTTGTCTGAGTTGGTGCCACTTGACAGTCCTACATTTACACTCAAGATCTTATTGTTAGTCTACTACTTTACGTACTTACACCATGTGGTATATTCTTAATATCCTTGAAATTTTGACTCATCTCACTCTATATATCTTCTTTGGTATGAATGAATGGTAATCATTGTATCTACTTTGGTTTGAAAATAAATAACTATTTATTAGGTCTTAAAATTGACATCTGCACAACCATAATTTGATGTCCCATAGACCATCAAATTTAATATATAATGTATTTTTTTAATGTATTAAAGTTTACATCTATGAAAATGTATCCCATTATTTGACCAACTTTGAATATTTATATTTTGAAGCACAAAAATCATGGAGGGACCAAATTTGTCAGAGATGTTCTTGAGACCAAAAACATTGTGCCCACTTGATCCAATGGATCTATAAGATTTATAAGTATGTTTATAAATTTTCAAGTGAGATAACCTATGTGATTTACATGATGTTTTCATACCTTTCATAGAAAATAATTTCAAACTACCTAGGAGGTTAATTTTGCACTCTTATATCTTGTTTTACGCTTCATCACATGACTTGAAACTTAGCATATAAGTTCTAGGAATAAAAATTAATAGAACCATGTGACCATTTTATATTTATACTACCACACATTTGGTATATGACCTCATCAATATGCTCACTTAGCTCTATTTGAGCTTCTTTGTAAATTGGCTAAATATGGAAACATTGCAAATTTTGTTTAAGAGGCCAACTTTGAGCCTTCATATCTTCTATTGTGCTTAAATGTGTCCCCTAGAATTTAGTACATATGTTATTTGGAATAATGTGATCAAAATTATATGACAAATTCCCCATGACTCATCCATATGTGGTAATTATGATGTCATCAAACCACTTACTCAAAAAAATTTACCACTAGACCTAAGAAGTCTAGATGAACACAATGAAGAACTAGATGAATGATATGCAATTACATACTAATTCCAAGAACTCTTGACATCCCATAAGGTCTCTAAAAAAATTTATATCCATCCCTTATAAATTGGCAAGTTACACTTTAAGTGAAATTAAAGTGTTTCAAAATCTTTGTGAAAAATAAAACTGATAGATCTCCCTACACAGCAAAATGAGATCTTTGACCACTCATTCCATCTAGAACTTTTATTCATTTGTTAATCCATTATCAACCTAGTCTATCTAGGCATAAGCTTGGTATGTGGGCCAAAATTGGCCAATAGGTACACTTATATTCCTTGGGATAAGATGTGATTTCCTATAACAATTCTATGGTCAACCATTATTGAACATTTTTCATGACTCAAAGATAGTTTATGTTACTCACATTTAGTTAACACATTGTCTAGGTTGATTAGATATTTATCAAAAAAACCACCATACATAATAATTCCATCCATGTATACCTCTACATAATCATTGGTTAGATCAATAAAGATGGCCAAGACCACCCTTTAAAAGGTGGAAGGTGCATTATAGAGGCCAAAGGGTAACACTCTATAGTCAAATGTTCCCCAAGGGCATGTAAAATTTGCCTAAACCTAGTATTATGGGGTTACCCTTATTTGATTTTAACCACTAAACCCATCTAAGAAGGAGAAATACTTATTCCTAGCTAGATTATCTAGCACCTAAATTGTGAAAGGTAGGGGAAAGTAATCTCTTATAGTGGATTTATTTTCTTCTTAGTAGTCTATAAATATTCTCTATTTGAAATTATTTTTAGGTACTATCACAATTGGTGAGATACACTGACTATTTGATATGGTGTAAATTAATCCCACCCATAATATCTTATTTATATCATCTTTAACTATGTCTCTTAGTGCTGGGTTGATTCTTTTTTGAGGATATCTAATAGGTCTAATGTTTTTAGTATATATATGATGAGTTCAAACACTTGGGTGTATGTCGTTCATGTCATTATAATCCCATGTAAAGGATTTTATATGGTTATTCAAGACATTATACACCTTAGTTTATTATTTGTCATCTAATCAACTATATATGTTTAGTATTTTTCTAGGTTGGATAGTTATTTTCTTAGTCTCTGAGTAGATGGAGCTGACATTCCTAAATTCATTCATTAAATGGTTTAGAGGATAGGGATGCAACAATATCATATGAAAAGTGGTGACATATTTAAATAAATTACCCCTTTTAAAATTACATTTGCTAATGGACAATGAAAATTTATTAACAATGTATCCTAACTATTTTATGCCCATGTGATAATACTCTATTGAATGGATGTATGGATATACACATTTTTATGAGTGTTTGAGCTAGTTGGTTATTCTATAGAGGATGGTTTTTCATCCTCTAGATTTATACTAAGAGACTCTAAAGCTAGTCTAAGACTCTAGAGATAAATTTTCAAAGTCTAATGCTAGTCTATCAGACTCTAAAGCTAGACTCTTAGACTCCATAGCTAGTCTATCAGACCCTAGATCTAGAATGTTAGACTCCATAGCTAAACTAAGATCTTCAAAATTCCTCACTAGTTTTTTTTCTGACTCATTCATGTGATATTTAATTGTTACCATGGCCAATTAGGATAAATTATTTCTATTTTTCCTAGGTTTATCAACCCATAGGTGATTTGAAATATTTATGGATGGTTTTATAGGTAGATACAAATAAATTTTTTTTGATTTTATTCCATTTGAAATGGTCATGTCTCTTAACATACAATATAATAATGCTACAACTATAGATAATCAAGGTCTCCCTAAGATTAATGGATATCTAATATTTTTTCTCTTATGTTGGACTATCATGAAATATATGGGATACTCCTAAGATTCAACTATCATAGAGACATCTTCTATGGTTCCTTTATATTTGATAATATATTGGTATACCATTTATAAGACTATAAAATTAGGTTTAACCCATATAAAGGATAAGGTTTTTATAGTATCTTCTATCATCACATTGATGGTAGCTCCTAGATTCATAAGTACATTATGTATTTCCTTCTTATATTTATAGTAATAATAAGGCTTTTAGGATATCCATATTTGTGTAGAAGGATTTTCACTACCAGTAAATCAACAAGATTTCCATCTACTTATATAGTTTTAAGATATTAAATTTTCCTAACTAGAGTTTTTATACATAAACACTTAATTATTTTGTTGAGTTTTGGGATATCTCTTATGGCTTGTAGCAATTGAATTTCAATGTTTAATTTTATCAGCTCTTGAACTAGATCAAGATTCACTCTTGTTTTTTAATTTCTTGAAGCCATTTAGAAATGAATTGATGGAGGAACCGTAATGGTTTCTTGAGGCCTTTATTTTTCCTTGTTAGGTTTCTCTTTAGCTAGATCAACATGAGATTCTAGTTTTTAATCTAGGAATTTGATTATGATGATTGGAGGGTTGTTTAATGTCTTACCAAATTTCAACTATACATTTCCATAGTATATGGAACCAACTCCCAAGGTTCCTTCTTGCTCAATTCCATAGACAAGAGATGCATGTCTATTTCTTGGTTTTGCTACTAGTTGTGTAGGTAGTTGAGGTTGAGCCACTTCTTATATTTGTGGTGTTGTGTTGTAGGGGGAGACATAATTAATTATTGTTTTGGAAACCTCATCTTATAATTAAAATTTTAATGGGGAACCCATTATTGGTTTACCCATGGTTGAAGATTAGGGTGGGGCATCCAAGGCTACTAGTGAGGTTAAGGCATCCATAGACATGGTGTACACTCCTAAGTACCAAATGATGGAGGTCCCCATGCCTATGGAGGTGATTTCCTACTCCATACCATCATGCATGGGTTAAAAGGAACTCTAAGACCAAAATAGTTTTGATTTTGATTATGGGAAAACTAGTTTCATTATATTTGTATGAATTTGAAATATTATGTTGGTTGGGTTGCCTATTTCAATTGGTTTTTGAGGATAGGTAAGAGGGAGAATTTCTTGGTATCATGTTCATTTTAATCACCCATTCCACACATATGAGTTCTATCTAAAGGGAAATATCAGAGAGCATTATTCAACCTACATTTAGGGAAATACATTGTTAGTGGCTTAGTGGAAGCATTGGAATTTATTATAGGTCATATACCATGATGTTTAATTACACTAAATTTTTTTATTGAGGTTGGATAATTCTTCCATGAATTATCCTACATCAGTGCCACTCTTCCGTGTTTTCAACTTTCTAACACTCCCTCTAGTTCTTGAGTAATTATTACATAGTTTAGATATCATTGATATCAATTTTATTTTGTCCCATTTACATATAATTTTTAGGAATTCCTAGCATCATTATCAATAACTTTCAAAAAAACTATTATTCAGACTTAATCAACTCATATCCACATTTCTTGTGAATAAATTGGAAGTGGTTAAGGTAGTCTTATAAGTTTTCATCTTCATTCTATTTTATCCTAAAAAAATATTATTTTCTATCTCTTCTTCTATAGTAGTCCTGACATTTATCTAGGAATTAAGTCTCCATGTCATCTCATGATGTGTTTGAGTTTGGATATAAGGTCATAAACCATCTTATGGTTGATTCTTTAAGTGCAGAAGGGAATAGTTTTAACTTTTAACTATTAGTTCTATAATCATAAGTTTGATATAGGACTTTAAATTAAAAGAGGATTTGATTAGGATCTTCTATAGGTTTTCCTCTAAATGTGGGTAGGATAGATGGATAAATATTCTTCATGGTAAATCTATCGTCATATTCTAGTATAATGGGATAGGTGAATGTCCTTCCTGGTGGATTAACCCTATTATGTGGATTTCCTTCAAGATTTAGTACACTCCCTATGTTTTCTCCCATTTCTTCCCAATTTTTTTTGTAAAGGGTGTTCCTAGGAAGTGATGAGTTATCAGAGGTGGAAGGAAGGCTACTTGACTAAGACTCACTATTTTAGTTTACAATGTTCTTTATCCTTAATTTCCTTTGGAATGATGCACCTAATTTTGGAGAATGGTCCCAAGGTTTAGGTGGGGATAATTTTGTTTGTTATTTAAAACTTACAAAATACCCTTTGATTTATTCTTTTAATTTTTCCACTTCCTCTAAGCATGATTTTATTTGAGAACTTGTGGTATCTTGTTGAGGGTTCTGTGGAACGAATCTTCCCTCTTTAGGTCTACTCATATATCTTTAGGGTTTTTTTTCTCTCTTATCTTATGATCTACACCTTACTTAAACTTAGGATGTCCTTGGAAAAGTGACAAAAATGGTTGGTGTCATCAACTCATTCATTTAATCAACTCATTTGGTTGATGTCATTAAAACCTAGGCTGATGTCTAATGGCTATGTGTAATAGGGTGTGAAATATTTTTCTAATAGTTGTGATTTGGATGTTTTTTATGGATCAACTAACTCTAAATTTTAAACTAATAAATCCTTAATTGAAACCTATCTAATTGATTTGAAATAAACACACTTACAAAATTTAAATATTAAAAATTAACACTCTTTCTTGTAAATAAACACTCTTTCTATCAAAGAAACTACTATTAAACAAACACAATTTTCTTATCAAAGGAAGCAATTTTTAATCTATGTGTTGAAATTAATTTAGTTTAAATGAAATGATTTTGGAAAATAAAATAATATAAAAGTAACTTGAAATAAACATGCACACATACAGACTTGTAGGTTAACAAAATCACACCTGTAATACCAACACTCTTAAGATAATTAAACAAAAACCAATATAAACATAAAGGAAAAATACCAAATAAGAATCATTCCTCCTTGGGTGAGTGTGCCCTTACTCTCCCTTGGCATAGGATCTAAACCACTCTTATATTTTTAGGAGCATTCAAATCTTCATTAATTTTGAAATAAAGGTTAAAATCTAGAAAATTATCTTATTGATTTCTCTTATCTTATATTAACATTTATTTTCTCTAAAAAATTTCTCTCCTCCTTAAAAACAATAGGATTATGTTATTGTAATAAAACATTCCCACAATTGTTGTTTAAAACAAACTAATATGCCAACTACTATAATCTTAATTATTTTCAAAATAGAAAGTAGGTTACAACCATTTCCCATGTTTCAAGGTGAAATAGTGGAAAAACAAGCATAAATGCATGCATGACTCCAACTAGATACAATATATTTTTAGTTAAAACATATTTTAATTTGGTAACCAAAAGGTCTATAATACTTATAGTTTTTCTCTTACAAAACATATTATAAGTATCATGTCTAAAAATAGAATTCTGCGTAGGGTGTGTCTCAATGACTCATGAGTGACTTGGAAAGTCCATGACCACTCTAAGTAAGATGTATAAAATATTATATGATCAAAAAAATTCCTTCCATAAGATCTATGATTTGTGCATAACTAGAATGATATTAGAACTTGCCTAGTAAAATTCATAACTCACTTAGAACTCATCTACTAAACTCTAGAGCTTGGTTTTTGAAATCCAATATTTCATTATTGGACACTAAAGCTCCACTATTGGACTCTAGAGATTCACTAGATACTTCCAATGTGTGTTTAACTCACCTTCAAGGGTTTGATTACTTGTAAAAAACTATAACATTTGATTGGGATGCATTTATATAGCTTGTACATGAAAAACTAAGGGATAACCATGTAAATAGTAAGAACATATTGGTAAAAATAATTAATATTTACTCACACATATTAACTAAGATATAAGTACCCATTCTCTAATTTAGACTAGAAATAAAGCATATATACATTTCATATCCATTTCAATAAGGGATATTAGTACAAAATGACATGGCTATTACTTGGTTATAGTAAGCCATATAGTGGACTCATATTGAGATACATGAGTGGTTTTTCCTCTATAGTTATTTATTTGAAACATGGGCTAACACTTAAAATCATTAAAAACCTTACCTATATCACCCTTATATCTTGATTTTTTAGAGTTGTATTCATAGTCATTATCATATTTTGTTCATATTTATATTATATTCATAATGGGATCAATGAATGGATTTTTATTTCACATGTTAAATACAATTATGAAATCTCTTGTAATATATTATATTACTTTCCAAGATGTTATTCATTTCATTTGTATATGGTTAAAATTTAGTGATGTTTAAAAACTTACCTTAGAGCAATATCCATTATATTATACTTCATATTGTTATAAATTTCAATCTAAATTTCTTCCCATAACTACTAAGAACCAAAGATAATGTATGCAATATTTTAATAAAAATGTTCTTGTTATTAATAATCAAAAAGGTAATCATGTTCCTTCTCCTCCTCCATCAGGGCAAATTTCTCAATCTATGGAATTTGACATCCTAGATCATTTATAGAATACTAATGCAAAAATTCCATTACTAGAACTCTTGAAAATAATGTAAATATACAAATATGTACTATATGAGGCATTAGGTAATACATTTTTACTTAACAACATTAAACCTTCTTATGTAGCTTCTATTATTAATAATATATGATGGAAAAAATAAATCTTTCCTTTTTAAAAAGAATATCTTCCCCCAAATCATATTACTGATCAATATTTACCTTTGTATATTCAAGTATTTATATAAAATATGGTAGTCAAAAGATCACTTGTTGACAATGCATCAAGATTAAACATTTGTAACAACTCTTTCATAAATTTACTATGCATAAAAATGAAAGATATGACTCATTTAAATATGAACATTCAAGTTACAAACATTCCAAGCTAAGTACTTTGGAAAAATAAATTGAATATCACTTTGAGCCCATGCACTCTTGCTACTGTTCTTCAAGTTATGCCTAATGATCTTAAATACAATCCTTTTTTAGGCTGACCACAAATTAATGTCATGAATGTGATTCCTTTTAAATTATATTAATGTATTTAGTTTAGTTATCAAGGTGTGTGTGTGTGTGTGTGTGTGTGTGTGTGTGTGTGTGTGTGTGTGTGTGTGTGTGTGTGTGTGTGTGTGTGTGTGTGTGTGTGTGTGTGTGTGTGTGTGTGTGTGTGTGTGTGTGTGTGTGTGTGTGTGTACATACATACGTGTCCTTTATACCAAAGACCTTTCAAAAATTATTCAATGGTCCATATTATTGATACTTATGCCCCATACATGAAACCTTCTTCCATTGAGGTCTCACCATATATTTCATCTATTGATTTACCCTCATTTGTACCACATTCATATGATTCATCAATAAAATTAAATAAATATGGTTTTTAATTTAATTATTTAAAAAATATAAGTATACCATAGGACAAGGGTTGGGAAAACATGCTCAAGGTATTGTTATCCTATTATTACTTCTATCAATGAAGGACAAAAAAAACTGGGGTATAAGGATAAATTCACTTCTCATGGAATTAATCAAATTAATCAACCTCCCAAGCTCATACCTACCAAACATATGCACTTTGAGCATAATAATAAATTTAATCATGTTTCTCAACTATCATTAATGTATCCTAAACTCATCGATAGCATAATCTTTCTTAAAATATTGACACTAGATGAATTTTCAAATGATGAGTCTCTTTTGGAATATATAGGCACATATGGGGATCTTCCTTGCTTTCATTATAATAAAATATTTACTCATGAAGAAAATTCACATTCATATTTTTTTTAAAGGAATGATTCCATCCTAAAAATACAATTAGATGGTCCTAATACTATTCCTACCACTCCATATGTGGAATATTGATCAACTTTAACTAATGAATAAACTACTTAGTTTCATTTTGGTACTAAAAAGGTTTCTCAACCAGTAATCCTAGTAACCATGTTAAAAAATGATGAAGGAAAGTATCTTAAACAATCTTTACATCATTATCTATAAGTATTTTCATGGGCATACAAATACATTCATATAATTGATCTAGTGGTAGATATGCACAATATTGTGTAATATATAGATGCCAAAATAATTAAATAAAAAATAAGGAAAATGTATCCTATATTTTATTTGTTAGTAGAAAGTTAAGTTGAAATGATTTTGGACACTTTATTTATTTGTGATGTTGATTATCCCAAATGGGTTTCTAACATTGTACCATTGACAAAGTTTAATGGAGATATTTGATGTTTTACATATTACCACAATTTAAATAAATATTATCTCAAAGATGATTTTGCAATACCAAACATAGATTTGATTATGTATTACATTGTAGGATATGATATTTTATCACTCTTGGATAGTTTTTTGGGATATAACTGAATCAAGGTTAATCCTAAAAATCAAGAAAATATATCATTCACCATACCATAAGGGAAATTTTGTTAAACAATAATGCCTTTTGGATTAGATAACGTGAGAGAAACTTATCAATGAGACATGACACATATTTTTCATGATTATTTATATAAAATATTTGAATATTATGTTGATAATTTATTATCCAAATCCAAAAATTGATAAGACCATGCTATCAATTTATAAAATATATATGAAAGAATGACTAAATTTAATATACATTTAAATATGAAAAAGTTTATTTTTGGAGTATCTTTAGGAAAATTATTGGGTTTTATGATTTATAAAATAGGCATTGAATTTGACCTTAATAAAAAACATTATACTTGATATGCCACCAACAAATAATCTAAAGAAACTAGCATGTGTACAAGATAACATTAAAGTTATATGACACTTCATGGCTCAATCGATAGATAAGACACAATATTTTACAAGGTTACATAATAAGGATACCAAATTTGAATGGGGTGAATATTTCTAACAAATTTTTGATGAAATTAAAGAATATATTATAAACCCACTTATTCTTATGCCTTCCATTCTAGATTGACCCCTCTTATTATACATTTCTACCACTGATCATGCTTTGGGTGTTTTACTTACATAGTATGATGATGATCACCATAAATATGCCATTTAATATTTTAGTCACACACTTATTTATTTGATCAAAATTATATTACTATAAAAAATTTATGTTTGGCTCTGGTTTTCACCACAAAAAATTGTGACATTATTCACTTCATAATGAAACTCATGTCATCACTAAAGGTTACCCATCAATTATATTATTTTAAATCCACATCTATTATATGTATATAAAAATGGGTTATGATTCATACCAAGTTTGATTTACATTTTATATCACAAAAGTATATCAAAGGGAAAGCTACTATAGATAAATTAGCTGCTACCATATTACATTTAATCCATTACTCATTACTACTAAATTTTGAGATGAATTTACTTCTTATAATATTAAAAATGATATGTGGACCATGCATTTTTATGGGTTTAAATGTGATATGGTTGTTGGGACTAGGATTGTGTTTATTACTCCGTAAGATGAACACATTCCTTTTTACTTTCACTTGGGATTTTCATGCAAAAATCACATAACATAATATAAAGATATAATATTAGTCTTATTAATAGCACAAAATTTCCACATTCAATATCAACATTATATAGTGATTCATATCTTGTCATAAACCAAGTTATAAATTCTTATCACACTAAATAGTATAAGTCAATCCCTTATAAAGACATGGTTCAATATCTCATACTACACTTACCTTCTTTATCCATTGAGAGCATCCCTCAAAAAGATAATCAACATGATGATGCCATTACTAGTGTTGCATATTTAATCCCAACTGATATTAATTATGTTAATGTAATATTTAGTATTAAAAATTATGCAATGCTTTGGTTAATACAAATATTATCAATGCATTAAGACTTGGCAGTCACATGAAGGTAGATAATTCCAAGTGGTACACTGATATATATATATATATATATATATATATATATATATATATATATATATAAGATAATGCTATACAAGAGGATAAAAAGTCATTAAAACTCCAAGCCATGCATTAGTATTCATTGATGGATCCATTTTTAAATGATCTCTTGATGGATAATTTTTATGATGCTTAAATTAGGTCCAGGCTAAAATTGTTATACTTGAAGTTCATGATAATGATTTTGGAGGCCACTTTAGTGGTAAAAATATTTCTTCCAAGTCTTATGTCAAGAATATTATTGGCCAATAATGGAACAATAATGTCATGTATATGCTAAATTATTTTCATAATGTCAAAGGCATAACAATCTCAATCACACTCCATCATATACATGACAACCTATTGTCTCTCCATGGCCTTTATTTATTTAGGGATTTTATTTAATTTTAAAAATTAATCCATAATATTTATATGTTTTCACACTTATTAGACAACTACCAAAGATTTCAAAAAATGGTTGGAAGCAATACCCCTATAATCTATAATAGGTGAGTTTTTTTGTATTTTTTTCTAAAACATATTATCACATGATTCAGCTTACCTTATGTAATTGTAATAGATAATGGTTAATATTTAAATAATAAAAAATAAAAATATTCTATTCAAATTTAAAAATAAATTAGACTGTCTCCACCCCATGCTACCCATATGGAAATAGTCAAGTAGAAGTAACTAATATAAAAATTAATAAATATTAAACAAGACCATTGAAAAACATGGAATGGATTAGCATAATAAAATTATCTATGTTCTTTTGTCATATTACACAAGCATGTTCATGCCAATGAAGACTACACCCTATTCTCTTATTTATGGAACAAAATATGTACTTCCTCTTGAGATAGAAATACCCTTCTTACTAGTCTCATTAAAATACATTATAAAATATAATGAGCATCAAAAAAATTCCTACATGAATTATAAATTTTTGATAATAAACACATATAGGCTCTAAATAATTTAAAATTTTATCTCATACTATCAAATGAGCATATGGTAATAAAATTCATGATTATGAATTACAAATTGGTGATTTTTCACTCAAATAAAATTAAAATAATACTAATGATTTTAAATAAAACAAGGAAATTCAAACCTAATTGGTTGGGTCCATTTGTAATGACTAAAAGGCTAGATACATGAGCTTACTACCTTTCCATAATTAAAGTTAAACTTTTCAAAAATTCCATAAAAATCATGAATTTACATCATTATTATACCTAGATATATATTTGTCAATTCCAATATTTTAAAAATTCAAAAAAAAAAACATGGTAAGAATCTAAGAACATGTAAATAATTCAAAAACATCAAAATATTTTCAAAAACTCAAAATTGCGACCTAAGAAGCATTTTCAATTATTTACAACTTAATTATTTCCATATTTTATTTATTTTCTATTAGATAGATATAATATTTTAGTTTTATAATACACATTACTTTTCATGAATAATTTGAGTGTAATACAAGACATACTATTACATGGTTTAAATGTGAGACTTCCCTCATTACCCAATAACTTTGATAAGTTGGGGGCATATCTTCATTCTCCTTGAATAATTTAAATAAGTTGTACTTATACACAACCTTATACCATATCAAGATACTTATCATACATATGATTTACTACTCACTCATAATATATGTGTTATATGAATATGCTACTTGTTAACAATGACATAGATCCCTATGATGGATGTAGACTAGTTTCATTTGTTATATGCTTCTATTTTACTTTACTACATGATAAGTTCAAAATTTATTACTTATTGTCTATGTCCTCTGGCCTTGTGTGTGAAATTATTTCATGTATTACATCATTATGCCATTTATATGTGGTCTTTGGCCTTGTGTTTTTATGTGATATTTGCATGCCCCTTGTATGTGGCCTTTAAGTCTTATGTGTGATTTTATTTTCAAATTGTGTGACATTCCTTATATGTTGATTACTTGTTAATATGGTGCTATAATTCATATAATAGATTATTACTAATCTCTATTCTTACTTTGGTGCCATGATACATATTATGCACATGTTGATTATGTGTTTTAATGATATATTTATCTAACACATGTAAATTCAATGATATATTCAACTATTATGATGAAATATAATAAAAAATCAATTATTACTACATTATTACATCTTTCACATATTACATAACTCTTATTTTGAGCTAAGTGACTTGTAATATATGTCTTCCATCTCAAAAGGGGGGCATCACAAAGGGATTGTATTGAAAATTCAAGCCTCATGAGAAAATTTTAGATTTATAGCACCATACAATTTCAAAATTACAACATAATTCATAATTTTCAGATTATGGGGGCATGTGACATTCATGTACACTCATTCCTATAGTTATAAGAAGAAATTTTCAAACACTTATAGGTTTGAATAGTTACAGAGTTTAGAATGGAATTAAATATAAATATAAGTACAATACAAGGGGCATGATACTCATTCATGTTCAAGTTATCACATGACAATTTAAAATTTATCAAGTTCAAAAGTTTTAAAAGCTTCAAAGTTGTAAAGTTTCAAATATAATCTAGATCTATTTGTAGAAGTGTGATTCATATTCTTATTGCAAGTGGGTGGAATAAGAGTCTAGTGACACTCAATGTCTATGGCTGCACTTTTTATATGTAGTGATCTATAGTTGGTGGTTCCACCCTTTAAAATATTTTACATAGTACTCTACAAATTTAAATGAAAGTTAAAGCATAAAATTTTTCCAAATCAAGGGAATTCAATCATTTTAAAATTAAGACTTGATCACTCTCAATTTTCCTCAGGTTTAACATTTCTATAAATGCCTCAATAAGGAGGAAATAAATTATTCATTCTTAAGTTACATATAAATTATTTTGCATAATCTTGTAGGTGTATAATTTCCTTTAATCTCTTTGAAATTTTGAATTTTCAAGTTTTAGATTTCAAAATTAAAATATGGACAATAACTACTTTCAATGTATTATTGTGGGTTTTTCATTAAATCTTCTTATAGAATCAAGTTTTTAATCAAAATATAAAATGTATATACACACTTAGGTTCACATCTACTTTACTTTAGTAATTTCACTTTGCTGCATCACTAGAATAAAGTAGGGGAAAACATAACACATGAATTTAATCATTAAGTACTTCACAATGTTTATTATTGAAATCCTTACCCTGCTTATCTATTTGCATTTCACTAACTTACAATCTATAAGGGAAGATTAATTATATTGTAAACACTAAAAATATCATAAAAACATCCCTATTTCAACTACATTCATCCCTATTCAGCCTACTAGTTCTTATCAGACCTTTGTTATCATTATTTATTCTTTTGGGACTAATTCATGCTAGGTCAGATAGGGCCACACTAAAGCCTTGTCCACTAGTGTGACCTTCTCCCTTACACTCCAATGGTAAATTTTTAAATTTCAAAAAGTATATCTTACCCCTCTTATGTATTTGGAAAGGTTGGTTAATGAAAATATTCTAAAAAATTCCCTATATATACACATTAAGGCCTCTCCAAATACATTTAGAAACAACTTGGAAATTCTACAACACACTGAGTAAAAGAAAACTATTTCTTCCAATTTCAATCTTATTTCATTATAAAAATCATATTCCAAGTCTAAATATTGTTTATTATATATCAAATGCATCCATTATAAATCAATTTAATTGATCTTGTAAAAATAGTTATATAGTTAGACAATCATGGATCCAATATCATCCTAAAAAGGATAACTACATCATTGTGAGGCCCATTTGGGCTATGTAGGAAACACTCAGATTATATAGGTTTTTAAATGGTAGATCAGTTATTCCCCTAACCCTATTCACCCATTTTTATTTGATCCCCATATCATTTATTATACAAGAAAAAGATTTTGTATTTTACAGGTCTTCTATGCATCAATTTATCATACATAAGTAATTAGTCAAACCTTGCACATAGTCACCCAGACCCATATCAAGAAATAAATCATATAGTTAACCAAAACACAACCATAATCAATAGACAAGGTTGCACTCCACTTTTGTGCTCCTTATGAACTTTTCCAATCATAATTTATATTATTGCATTTAGTCATGACACAATATATAAGTACTTTTGGGTAGTTTCTTGTCATAATTAGCTTGCAT
>JARHVA010000289.1:5132500-5230000 GCA_037957365.1 Torreya grandis
TCAAATTTAAATACTCATGCCTTTATATTTTGGAAAAATTGAACAAAAGGCACACCTTTAAGACTAGGTTTGTCTAGACTCCTTATAACCCTTCTTAGACCTTGAAAAACCCACAATTTTCAATAGACACATCTTAAGGACCTAAAAATTAATATATGGACCACTCTAATATTAATCCTCAATCACACCAATTTTAAACAACTATATAATCCTTTTTAGTATACTTCCTTCACAAACTAACTTGCCAATTAGGCCTCCATCTTGACAATAACATGAATAACTTGAAAACCATAATTCTTAAAATCTCTATGAAGATTTATTTTATAACCCATTTGTCCTATTAAATATATTAATAAACCTCAGACCTCAAATCATAATGTAAAACACTTTTCTATCAAAGCCCAAAACCCTAGAATCTTAAAACAAGCAAGGTCAGCATAACACTTTCCAATCAATGTCCACCTCTAAAACTTCTTGTACACCTAGAGACAACCATTACACACTTCTAGACCAATATTTGAGATTCCAAATATTTGGTAACCCATACATATTATCCCATGGATTTTGATCTATAATAAGATAGATAAACCCTAGAGCACATAAAAGCCTCCATACCTTCTTTCTTAGATTCAACTACTCAGTCCTCTAATCCTAGGACCTGACCATTTGTAAATATCCCCCTAAATTCATGATTCACCTAGAATATGACATCTTCAACAAGTCTTCAAATAATATCCAATCATAGTCAATACTCATATAGAGACACCTCATGTTTAGAACACTATGAACTTTCATGGCATACATAACTATTTAACAAACCTTTAATAGGCTTAGCATGATCTAGAACATAAGTCTAGAAGAGAAGCCTTAAAATTATAGGCTCACCTAAAATATACCACAAACTGATATGTATATGGATATTTGACTCACCTTTATACCATAGCATCCAAATAATGATCAACAAGTTATTTCCTTATCAAGATAGGACCACTAAGATTCTTCACAAGTTATTTTTCTCTAATAAAAGATATATAAAAGTATGTACAAACATACCTTGTTTTCATACCATCTCATAAAATATTATCTAATATCCACCAAGCTTCCTTTGACTAACAAGTGTCTCCTTAAAATCTAGATAGAGACACCCCTTTGATAAAGTGAGATTAAAAGTCCCAAAACTCAAGAGACTCCCATATCTCCATATCTTTATTTGACTTGTAGTCTTGCCTCATCATCCAATTTATTTTGAATGGATGCTTGACTTCATTCTTTGCTTTAGATTTGTCAATAAATGCTGATAGCATAAAATCTTGACTTTCTTTCATTTTTGATCCTTTTTCCACCTTGGTAAATAATCCATCAAAATTCTTGGACTCAATAGGGTTAGTCTCCTTAGTCTTTACTACCTCAGGTCTACATACCATAGTTTTAATCTTCTTATCTTATATAGCCATCTTACCTACTTGATCTTTGAGCTTATTCTAATTTGTAACATAGAATTTTAGAACAAATTTTTTATCATCTTTATGACTAGAAGAATTAGCAATGATTACCTTTGGTTTCCATATTTGATTTTATCCATCCTCATACCTTCTAGGAGATATATATCTTTTGACATACCTTGAAGACCTCTTAACAACATTTTGATAGAATATATAAATATGTCCACTCTTATGACAACTGAAACAAATAACATCATTTATACCTTTTGACATATTTGGATTGTGATCAATCTTTGGCCAAAAACTTCTATCATAGCTCCATGAATGTCCATACTTGACTAACTTCCTTCTACAATCCTTATCTCTATGACCATACTTATTACATGTTTAACAATAACCATGAAATAAACTATCATACTTTGAATCATTTGGTTGTCTAACAAACCTTCTTGTATTATTTTAAAAGCTTGCATTCTCCTTGACATACTCAGACTTTTCATGCTTCTTTTCCAGCTCTTCCATCTTGACTATAACAAGATCATGTTCACTTTTCAATGACTTCATCTCAGTCTTTAGTAGAGGGTACTCATCTTCTCCTTATATCAAATGTGTATTTTCAATCCTTAACTAATCCTTAAGAATACTGATCTTATCTTCATCCTCTTTGGCCTTGTTAGCCATATCTTTCAATCTATATTATTTCACTTCAATAAACTTGATCTATTCTTGATACTTCTTTTATTATTTCTTAGACATGCCTAATAAACTTACCTCAAGAGAACTAACATTTTCTTCAAGACCTTTGATCATATTCCTCATTTTATGATTCCTCTTCTTCTACTCCTTTAGTTCACCAAGAGCATCATGAGATCAATTTATAGATCAACTTCTTCTTCATTGGTATCATCTTCTCTACTATTATGTCAAATTTATTTATTAAACATTATGTTCTTTTCTTTTTAACACAAACTTATCTTGGCATCTACTAGTTAAACTTTGAGATTATTGATAACATTCTCATCCTCTTTGGCATTTTTATTCAGATTACATATCTACTCTTCAAGTGCCTTGATCACAACCTTCTACTATTGATTCTCTTTCTTCATCTATTTATCCATCTTTGTACCAACTCAGGATCTCCTTCAAGCTATATATATTCCTCCAAAGGAGCTGCTTTGATACCAATTGTTATAAGTAAAATCACTAAGGGGGTGAATCAATGAGTCTAGATATTTAAATTATAATTCCAATCCTTTCAAACTATTAAAAAATAATCATATACCAACTTTATCAAGCAACATTAACAAGGGAGCTCATTCATTCAATGTATACACAAGATCAAACACATAACACATAGTTCCTATGGGAAACCCTCATGGGGAATAAACCCACTCTCAAGCCTACAACACATGGAATACTTTTCCTATAAGAAATTATAAATAAGAGACTGGTCTACTCCTTTAGACCAACAAACCTTGATCATATCTCCTAACTAAAGGCCTTTAGTGAAACACCTATTTCACAAAGAGAAAATGCCCCTAAATAAGATCAAATTCTTTAGACCATCCTTTGATGTGAACACCTCCACCTTAGAATTGATGTTTTCAACACCTCATGATGGATCTTTATTTATCCAACCCTTGCATAAACTCTCTCTCTCTCTCTCTCTCACACACACACATATAGGCATATCACATAGGCATGCTATAATATCTCCCCTTATTCACTAAAATTATCATCATATTCATACTTAGACCTATTCACATATCCTTAAACTATAAGATCACTATTTGGACATTATAAATGTAACCTATATGCCATACACATAGTCCTCAATCTTCTCTACTCATTAACTCATTATTTGGGCACTCTACCTCTCTGCATACATAATCAAACCTCCAAACACATTTTTATGACATTAGAAATATGACCTATAGGTCATAAACACAATCAATAAAATTTCTCTACCCTTTAACCCATTCATTGAGCACATATAACCTTCACCTTGACTTCGCTCTCCATAAACACTCTTTCAAAATAAATTCTTGAACATACTCACTCATTCTACCTCTTCTAGGATTATTAGGTCTAATGACCTACGTGATCACCTTCATCACCTTGATCAGACAAGAATGTCTAATCTTCTTCTCTCTCTATTGGTGCTTACTATCTTACACCTTCTCTTTCAAAGGTTCTCTCCTTTACTTGGCTCTACATTTGCATAAGCCTTGCACTAGTCTCACTCACAAGTTTAGAAAACAACACATTTGATTTAACTATATAAAGAGAATTCATGAATTATCAAGTCTATAATATTTCCTTATCTACCAAAATATATGCCTTCACCCTTAAGTCATTTCACATGGGTCACACTTAAGCACAACACACTTTCAAATAGGCCTAAGTCACATTTTACATCCTATGTTGACCCATTCACCTCTTTAACACTTTTTTTGAGAAAAATAAGAATACATGACCACTTAAAAATGCATGAAACCATTACACATGATATATAGGTCCTCCTTAAGTTCCAACAACCATCACAATACTCCTCTACTTAATCACAATTCTCTCAAACAACATTTTGTGCACACAGTCACCATGAACTAATATACAGTTGACTTGTAAACAATTTTTCATATTATATATGATTGAAAAATATTTTATAATGCACACATATGGCCCTTATGGATTTTACAACACTCCCAAATATACAATTCATTAAGAGATATCAAAATAACATCAAAACAAGCTCAAACAATCTTCTCAAGTCACTTGCATAATATACACAAACACATAGTCAACTTTGAACCTTGATAACTTTTATTTTACAAACTTTCAAACCTTAAAATTACATATTTATAGATGTGACTTGGAGTCCTATAAAAATTCACTTTTTAAACTATGGTCAAATTCTACATAGATCAAAATATATAACAGAAAAGCTGAGCACTAGTTTTTCCTTCATAAATTCAAATATTCAAATGTAAATGGTCACAGTTAAACTTTAGACAATATTCTCACATATCATGATCTCACATATTTATATTTATCATGAACCATCAATATTAGTTTACCTTTAATCCATATTTCACTAATTCCTAAATTTTAAACTATGAATAGTTGACCTTATCTCATGCAATCTGGTATCTTTGACTCAACACACACCATCAATCTTATATATGTATCTCAATCTTTAACAATGTTGAACATATATCACTTTGATGTCTTTAATTTAATGCACACCATTTATCTCTATATATATGATCACCCACTCATTATTTATCCTTGTAAGAATCTTGATATTTATCTCTATTCAATGTTAAACAATAAACACTTGACACCATCTTGCAGCATCCTAACATCTTAGAATAAACATGCTTCATCGATTCTTTTACAAGGAACTCGATCTTTACCCAATTTAAGCATAAATTTTTTTAACCTATTTAACTTGCTACACATCATAGATCTATATTTACTAAATCCTATGTACATTTTTATCTCTATCTAGTCCTGGTCTTTAACATCGTGAAAAATAGACCAATGATGGGAACCATTGTTATCTTCTTAGAAGGCCAAATTTTCACCTCTATATCTTTTGCTTTTCTCAAGCGCATGTTCTAAAATTTGGACTATGTGATCTCCTCACATAGGAAAATCCATCCATGTGAAAATTTTCTCTTAGAACCTTCACATGTGTGAGATATAAAAACACTAAAATTCTCACTTAGTTTTTTCTGCCACAGAGCCAACTATGTCAACAACTTGTCTGGGAGGCCAACTTTAAACATGCATATCTTTTGTCACGCTTTGGTTCTTGACATAAAATTTAGAAAAAATGAACTAGGCACAAAATTTAACAAAACAATAAGATCAACTTATCTTGAAATGTCCACATTTAAATATATGCCACCATCAAAATGCCTACTCAATTTTTCTTATCACATTGCAAATTTGGCTATGGGAAAATACTGTCAAAATGCTTGAAAGCCCAACTTTGCACTTATATATATATTACCTCACTTTATCACTAGAATTGATACTTTTTAAATAAAAACTAGGGACTAATGTGATCATAAACATATGACCAACTCCCCCTGACTCATCCACATGTGGTAATGGTGATGTCATCAAACTACCTACTCAAATTCTTTTGCTACTAGACCCAAAAGGTTTAGATGAAAACTATGGACTACTAGATAAATTCTAATTATGAAAAAAAGAAATAAAATCATATAATGTCTCTTATATAACCCCTTTAACATTTTAAAATCATAATAATCATCCTAAAACATATCTAGACATGCCAAAACTGAAGATCAACCAAGCTAACTTCAATCACACTAGGATAAACACATTGCACACTTTATCATTGTCACTTAGAATATCAAGTCACTACATCCACTAACCTAAACACCTTAATGACATCACCATGACATAATTTATAACTCCCCAACATAAATTAGTTTATGTTTATATACTATGAGAAAAAGGATAGTTGTAGGTCATCCTAGCCCATGTATACAATCTATTTAAATTTATTAGTTATTATTGTTTGAATCAAATTGGAATTATTTAAAATAGTTTATATTCATTTAAAATAATATATTTCTATCCATTTATTTATATTTTTAATTAATTTATATTTATATACTATGATAAAAATGATAGTTGTAGGTCATCCTAGCCCGTGCATACAATCTATTTAAATTTATTAGTTATTGTTGTTTGAATCAAATTGGAATTATTTAAAATAATTAGGATGAATTTAAAATAATATAGTTCCATACATTTATTTATAGTTTAAATTAATTTATTTTTATCCAAAAAATAGGTTAATTATATTATAAATAAATTAGACCCACCATTTAGAAATATATTTCAATTTATTTCAACTGTATAGGCTAAATAGTAGACAAAAATGGATAAATCCATAATTCATATATATGACAAATATATAATATAATAATGATATATTTATCCTATTTAATTTTATCTTTGTTGGAAATATGCTCAGTCTATTGAGGGATATGGGGTATAACACTTGGAACCTAAAAAAATCATTAAAATTCAACTGTGGATCCCAAATTAATTCTATGAAATATTAAAATATCATGATAAATTCCACTATATTTAAAATTAAATTAGGTATAGTTATGGGAACTTAAATTATGGTATAAGTTATGCAAAGTGAAATATCCCTTTTATGCCTCAGGGATTGCAAACTATTTTGAACCATTTGAAGTGTTATATTATAATAATAATAATAATAATAATAATAATAATAATAATAATAATAATAATAATAATAATAATAATAATTTAAAAAAAAACTAGAAAGTGAATATATTTGAATCATTTAATTCATTTCCATGATTTTTATTGAAATCAATGATTTTAAATATTGCATGTTTCCTCCTTTTGCCAAGGACACAAGAGAGATTCAATTTCCTATATACTAGCAATATAAATTTAAAAATTTCCTTCTTCCCCATTTAAATAATAATAACATTAAACATAATTTAAAATCCATAATAATTTTATCCATAAGGGTTAAAAGGTAATCCACAAGCTCTCAAAATTTCCTTTTTTAAGCATGCCCCAAATCTAGTCTCACTAGCTAAGGAATGAGATTCACACCTTCCATCCATATTTCCATCCTCAAGTGGGAGATTTTTAGAAACCCTTGTGACAATATCTATCAAATAAAAAGTGATCAAAGAGGATAAAGATAAAATAAGGGAAAAACATTGTTTAAAACTAAGAGATGGAGTAGATGTAGGTATCTCTAGTCGTACCTAAGCTATGGGGTTCAACATTTTATTTCATCAAGCCAAAACACAAGTATGAATAATTTTTTTCACAAGGAAGTCAAGAGGATTAATAAAAAAGGGGATGAGAAGGAGATATCATTGAATAAAATATTATGTGTATACCTTAATCCATCTCAATTGGAGATCACATAAGTTTCCAATTCACTTTGAGGCAAATGATACCATTCCTCAATCCAAAGATAGGGTGGAAAGAACATAATTCCATATAATAGATATAGGATGATGGATTATGAATATTCCTTAAAATTTCTTCTCCAAACCCTTTTAAATAAATTTATAAAATCTATTAAAATACTAATGAGATACCTAACCCCTATGAAAATAATATATTTGGCCTGAATAGGTCAGCCTAACTTTACCATTTAAATTCAAATTTTACACATAGAAAACAATAAAAAAAATTACATTAAAACTAAATAAGAACTCTAAAAATGGATTAAAAAGAGGGTCAAAGGCCATCAAAGTTTACTAAGAGTTTTAAGAAGCATTGTTAGCCAGAATAAATTCATAACAAGCTCTAAAAAAGTTTTTATAACAAGGAAGAAGGTAATTAAATCAATATTAAATTAAAATAAGAAAAAAAATTATGTAGATTACCCTATGCTTTAGTCATTCTTTTGATGGTAGGTATATATATTTTTTAGATCCATCCCAGTCTTAAACAAGTCCACTAAAACTTAAATCTTTCAAAATAAGAAGAGTTAAAGGCATGACAAAAATTGGACCTTAAAATGTTTAGTTATTTTTGTAACAATGATATTATAAATTATTATGAGGTAACTATTATCAATCTAAATTTCACCCTTACGAAGGTTGTTTAAGACTTCTTACTTAGATGATAGCATAGAGACACCTTTAGGCTGTAGGGGTTTTAATTGTTGGTGAATCTATATATTAGGGCTAGTTACCTTGATGTATCACCTGAAACTACTACTAAACTTATTGATTTTAAGGAAAAGAGAGAAAAGACTATTGTATAACTTGTATGCAAAGGGAAACGTAACAGATCTATTAAATCAATCCTAGCTCAAAGAAGATAAATCCTACTTACACTTCTGACTATCTATAAATTAAATATTCAAGGTCATGAATAATATGGATCCATTAGACTTATTCAAGGGATCTCTTACCACAATAATATCACTAGGGAGGGTTCCAAAGCCTCTAGTCAAACAAAACTATGCAATAACCCTAACTAGGTCCTATGTTTTCATATTCACTAAAATAATAATAAGTAAATTAAAGTCTAATCTAGTACTCACCAAATATTGTGGAATAAAATGGGGTTAATAAACATAAAAGTAAACATGCATAATAAAATCCTATTTAAGATATGTATAGGTAAGACCCTAATGCATAGAGAGAGTAATATATTCAAAATCCATTAATTATGCTCCTATCTACTAAAGAGAGGAACATAGTTAGATATACTTACCGTGAAGATGAACTTGTTGAGACTCAATCTCTCCCTTAGCTAAAGGTGATTCACAAGATGTTTTTGTGGTTTTTAAGGATCCCTAATAAAGGCCAAAGCTTCCAGGACTTGTACACAAGACTAGATTCTTCTCCAAATAAAAACCCTAAGCTAAGACTCCTCAAGTATAATGGTGGAATACCAAATTTTAAAGAAGCACAAATTAATAATTAACTCTTGTTGTCTCTCTAAGAATGGCAAAATGGATGTATTTATATAGTTGAATCTAACCCTAATATTTTTTGAAAGTTTAGCTGATAGGGTTGGCCCAATTATCTCTATATCATTATTGACAAAATAAATTAGGTCCTAGTCTAAGTCAGTCAAGTACCGAACTAGACCCTAAATGAGTTTTGTCAATTAGAGTGTATGGTCAATGGAGCTAATAGTGTATCAAAAATCATAAAAAAAGATTTTAAACTAGGGAAGGGATAATAAATGTGTAAAATGACTCGAGGAGGGTGAAAAATAGGAGGCAAATATTAAAGGAATGTTTATATGATATGGTTGTATAGATAGCAAGTGGTAGTAAGGGAAAATAGTCTTGAGAAGAACCAATGGTATGCCCACCCCTTTACTGGTTCACCCTTTAAGGTGTACACTTAGAGAGATTAAGACTCAATGGGTTCCTAAAAAATAGAACTAACTCCATAAGAGGAATATTGTAAGGCATGGAGTTGAGATATTTTGAGAAGTTCTAATGGGTTTTGGAAAAAGAACTAGTTTGAGGTTTAGAAGCTGAGTTAGATTTTGGAGGAATAGAAGTAGTTGGGGATTTGGAAGGAGGAGATGGTTCCTCATTAGTTTCCAAATCTAGGTGAGTGGTTGTAGTGTCTTTGAGGAGTTTCTCTTCAAAATATGGTTTTTTAGGTTTAGTGATAAGATCTTTATGAGCCATTTTTTAGTTATGATTAACCTTAGTCGCATTACTATATTGAGAATTATTGTAATATTGGTCATAGTCAACATCAATGGCACAAATATCCTTGCTAGCTTATTGAGCATTATAGGTGGAAAAATAATTTTGGTTATTAGAATAATAAGCTTTGGGAACTTGTCATTTTTGAGAAGTGGTGTTGTAATCTTGATGATGGATTTAAATCATGGCTTTGTGATTGAATGAATCACCAAGCATATATGAGATAAAAAAAATTGGTAAGCCCTCTACAAGTTTCATTGGAATGACTGATGTTAGTATGGAACCAAAAAAATTGATTAGGGTCATACCTTTTAGGAGGATTATTGGGATAAGTAAATTGTTTAGAGGTCACTAAAAATTTCTTCATTTGTTACACAATTAAGGTGTGTGATAAGATGGGGGATTATTAGATTTGGCAACTCCTAAATTAGTTTAAGGAGTATTTCTAGTGATTGCATTAGTGGAATGTTGAAAATACCCTTTAATGAATGTGGTATTAGGTTCAAACTATTTCATTAAGAAAATTTGACACTTGGCTTGTTAAATAGATTCATTAAGCATTTAAGGGGAAAAGGTTCAAACCTTATATTGAAGAGAAGGATTTAAGGCAGTTATAAAGAGTTTGAATATATTATCATTAGTCATGTTATGGTCAGCATTGTGGGCCAAATATTTCCATCATTTGATAAAATTGAGAGCTGATTCAATGGGAGATTTCTTAGCATTGATGAAATGGCTAAGGAAATTTTTGGGAAGATCATTGTGTTGAAACTCTTTAACTAGAGGATTCACTAAATATTATAGTTTCCATAAGGAATGTTGGGAAATTGGTTGTACCATTGCAATATATTTCCAATGAAGGTTTTAACTAGAAGTTTAGTTATGGAGAAAGTATTAGTTTGGATCCGCTCTTTGTAATGATTTTCAAATACCTTGAGGAAAGATGCAATGTCTTTCGTCACATCATACTTAATAGTTGGAGATATGTTACCAATATCAATGGAAATAATGAAATGGGATAAAGGCTAATTTTATGTGTTTTGAAGCATCTTATTATTCATGATAGGTTGGGGAATGAAATTTATGGTGGCATCTCTAAGAGGTGGAGGAATATAGTTTTGGTTATTTTGAGGGAGTAGAAAAGGAGGTTGATTATCCATATTAATCAAATCATGTTGTATTTGCATCATTTGGGAGGTGTTATATGTTTGCATTATGTTCATATGTTGTGCTATTTGTGCAAGAATTTGGGTTATATCAATTGGTGGGTTGGTGTTTATAGGAAGACTCCTTGAATTGGCATTAAGGGGAGGGTTGTTATATAGACTTATGTAAATCTCCCCCATATTGTGATGAAATGCTTAAATATGGGAATTATTTTGATAGGTACAAAAAGGATCTGATCTACTTACCTCATCTTGAGGTGTGATTTAAATCATGCTTTAATCTAAAGATGAGGGAGAGGACGAAGTAATCCAAGAGTGAGTATTCTCTTGGGAGGTAAAGAAATGAATAAAGGATAACCCAATATAGTGTATTAATGGATATATGTTATCCAAGAATATTATGATAGGATATTTGATGATGCTTGTTAAAGAAAACATAATTTTTAGAAAAGAAGAAGGAGAATCAGGGATAGATTCAGCTAAATAGAGAATAGGTTTGACAAATAGGTACAAAATTAACTAGGTTGATAGGGTAATGCTAAGATATAGGATAGAAATAATTCATAGTCATATGGTTTGATTGTGTAATGATGGATAAGGGATAGAATAGACAAGAATAGATAGTCATTTAGGTTGACTATGTATTATAGATAGGAAGGTGAGAAAAAAATCTTTAAGATATTGTATTGAATAAGATGATAATGTTTTGAAACATGGGAAGAATTTTTCAAGATAGTTTGAATTAGAAATGAAATAAAACACACAAATAGTTAGATCAATGTGATTGATCTAATTGGGGAACACAACACAAACCTTACACCAATGCTAGTCAATGTTGTTAGGACTTGTTCCAAAGTCTTAACATTAGGTTAGATTTTTTTGGTAGGTTAATAAATAATTATTTTTAATGGGGCATGCATATTTTTTATAAAGACACCCCCATAAAATAAAGTTACTTAGTTTTATTTTTTATGTAGTTTTTATGTTTTGTGTTAATTAATTACAACTACCTTATGGGTTGATTTTCCATAAATAGTTGGTTATAGGATAGTTGGTTTTACCAATCATGGGTAAAATCTATATAATCTATGTTTGTAATGTAAAAGGGTTAACAGAGTAAAGGCACCTTTATGTACTTAGTTTTTTGAAAATTAATAAAATACTTGTGCACTCGCACTAAGCAGGGACAAGGTTTAAATTATTTGATCAAAGAGTTATCAGTGGTATCAGAGCTTGGTTTTATCTAGCACAATGAATTTTGGGAGCTTGGTGAATTTGAATGAAGGCAAGGTGAAAATTTAATTTCATGAGAAATCAAATGACATGAAATAAGGTATGCCATGTCAAGCAACTATTTTATTGGTTTAAATGTAATGTTAAAAGTTTGAAAAATTATTAAATTTATTTTAATTTTTCAAATATTTTTGCATTTAAGCCTGTGTATTTCTCTTATACAACCATCTGGTCATTTTGGCCATTCATACTCCATTTTATTGTATTCAAACTCCTCATATAGCATTAAATATGAATTTCTTAACATTTAAATGTTATTAAATTCATTAATTTTGGGCAAAAATAAACTTGTATGGCTTGTTTGCATATTGAAAACCTCTATATTTTTCATCCATAGATGCCATTGTTGATTGCATTCATTCTCAACCCTTTTGAATCCATAAACACCTATTAATCTGGTTAAAACCCCTATTTTTAATCCTCAAAAGAAAATATGAGATTTGTTTTATTTTTACAGCCAATGGTACAGCCTTCCAACACCCTGGCTGTAATTTGAAATCATTTCTAGAAAAAAATACCTTAAAAATTTGTTAAAACTCAGCCAAAATTGGATTTATACTACTTGTATAGATTTGTACAGCCATAGGGAGTGAGAGTAGGTGCAAATAAAAATTCTAGGAGCTGTCATGGTGTCCTAGGAAAAAATGGCATAGGTTTAAATTGGCAAATATTTTTTTTATGTTTCTAAAGTTTTGGATATCAAAGATTTTGCCTTAAATGGGTCCCACATGAGAAGATTGGTTGAGAAGGATAAAAGGGGAAAAATCTTGGATTTATTTACACACATGTAATTTTTTTTCCCTCATAGACAAAATCTAGCATAAGTACAAGTTTCTGAGTATTATACTTTGAAAGTGCTCTAGAGCAATTGGTTAGAGTCATTTTGTAAGAAGCTTACAATGAGGAGGTCAAGGGTTCAAATCCCTTATTTTTAGAAGAAATTTCTTTAGAATATAATTTTTTAAAAAGGAATATTCCATTTTAAGTCTAATTTTTGTATGCCTTGAAAGTTGTGAAAAGCATACTTATTATATAGTGTTGTTTTAAAAATAAAAAAGGGGAATTAAATTCTATTTCTTTTACATTGTTGTGGTGATATAAGGGTGTAATTGGTGGAATAAGGAAGTAATTTTTCAAAATAATGGTGTAATCAATTGATTTTTGGTGAGGTTAAGAGCAAAACCCATAAAAAAATCTTATTTTCCTTTTTTGCTCTATGTGGAGGTTAAGTGAAAAAACCCGTAGAAGCAGTGTCTTGTGTAGTGAGTGTGATATTTGTTTCATCTCTTTTGAATTTTGTCACACTTTTCTCTATTGCACTTGCTTTTATTTCAAGATGCCAAAAATTCAAAACTTGCTTTTAGATGGTGATAGATTAACAATCTCTAATTTTTTTGATTGGAAATGATTGATGGAGGCTTCACTAGTTTTTAATGAGTTATGGGATATTATCAAGAATGAAAATCCCACATTGCCAATAGAATAGGCTAAATTAGATGTATTCAATTTTCATGATTCTAAGGCCTTATCTCTCATTAAATGTTTTTGTAATCATGATACTTATGTTCATATTGAAAATTCTCCTCATAGTTACACTGCATGGAAAACATTGTCAGGTTTGTATGATAAGAAACATAAGCATAAGAAGATAGATATTCATATGCAGTTATTTAATTTGTCATTAGATTAAGATAGGAATATGGGATAATATATGTCTAAGTTGAAAAATATCACTACTGAGTACACTAAGGCTAGGTTTGGAAAACTAGATGATGACCTCATAGTCACTGCTACTTTGAAAGGATTACCTGGGTCCTATAAAATTTTTATTGAAATGTTGCATGTCTCTGACAAGATCACAGGCATCACCTTTGATAAGTTGGCTAAGTTGCTCATTCAACATGACCTTTATCTACCTAAGAAATCTAATAAAATTGAAGAAGCCCATGTTTTAGAGTCAAAGCCTAGTTCATCTTCATATGGGCATCAAAATAATAAAGGAAAAAGTTATAGAGGGGGTCAAGGTTATAGAGGAGGTAGATATCAAAACAGAGTTAGGGGTCATTCAAATAACCAACAATCTAACCAATCACATTCACATGAAACAAGTGATCAAGGACATGGTCACAACTCATATAGGGGTAGAGGTCGAGGTAGATCAGACATTCAGTGTCATAGATGTGGAAAATTTGGTCACATTACCTCACAATGTAGGATTCCTTTTGATAAAATTTAGAGGCCACAAAAAGTGACTAAGTCTAACTCTACTCAGTATGTCGATCATGACTATGATGAGTCCAATAATGTTGCCCATGAATTTGCAATCACTACTTTGGGGCACATTGATTATATTGAATATGAGGCTAGAGATGAACTCACAATTATATGGGTTTTAGACACAGGAGCAACCAAACACATGACATTTAGGAGATATTTATTTTGGTCTTTCAAGGAAGCTTCTCTCTCTCTAGTTGCCTTGGCAAATAAGTCTATGCATACACCACTAGGACTTGGATCTATTCGGATTCTTCTTCCTAATGGGTCTATAAAATACTTGGAGGATGTTTGTTATGTTCCCACATTGAAGAAAAACTTACTTTCTTTGGTAACTATTCGAAAGAAAGGTTATCAAATTGTGCTTGAAAATGGGATCATTAACATCAATTCAATGAAAGATGATTATAAAACAATGTATATAGGATATGAAGATGGAAACTTGGTTAGATTGAATTGTAAAGTGCTTCCTCCCACTAGAGAACTTGTGGTAGTTATTGACACAAGTACAAGTACTATGTCTACATAGTGGTTATGGAATCTTCTCTATGGAAATTTGAATATCCACTCTTTAGTGGATTTTTAGAGATATGGTATGGTGAGTGGGTTTCCCACTTTTCACAAAGATAGTATTCTTTGTGAGTCATGTGTTTTAGGCAAAAAAATGGGAAATTTTTCCTAAACAATCATCCTCGAGAGCTAACAGGTGTTTGCAGTTAGTTCATAGTGATGTATGTGACATGAAAAAGTCATCCATTTGTGGGTGCAGGTACTTTGTCTTGTTTATTGATGACTTTTCTCAGATGACTTGGGTATTTTTTATGAGAAACAAATCTAAAATTTTCACTAAGTTTGTTGATTGGTTACACTTAGTTGAAAAATAAATAGGTTCACATTTGGTCACTCTTCATTCAAATAATGGAGGTGAGTATACCTCAAATGAATTTTTAGATTATTGTCGAGAACATGGAATTCATTGACAATATAGTAATGCTTATAATCCACAGTAAAATAGAGTATTTGAATGGATGAACAAAACTTTAGAGGGAACATTACATGCCATTTTGTGTTATAAATAGCTTGATGATAAGTTTTGGGTAGAAGCCATTGGTACTGCAGTGTATTTGAGAAATAGGACCCCCATAATTTTACTTTTGGGACAAACTCCAAATGAGGCATGGTATGGGTTTAAACCAAAAGTTAAACACTTGAAAGTTTTTGGATGTCTTTGTTTTGCTTGGGTTCCTATTAAACACAAAACTAAATTAGAACCACAAAGTAAAAAATGCATCTTTCTTGGTTATTCTAAAGATAAAAAGGGGTTTCATTTGCTTGCACAAGATACAGGAAAATTCATAGTGATTAAAGATGTAATATTTGATGAGTTTGGGACTATGAACATTGTAGAGATTAATTATCAACTTGATAGATTAGAGAGGAAAAATACAAAAAGAGATAAGGGTTTGAATAATGGGGATAAATATTTAAAGTTATGGTATGAGACTCAGATTCCTTCACTTTCTTCTCTTTAATCTACAAGTTCATAGGTTGATGACTTAGAAATTGTTGAAAATTCTCTAAGTCCCCCTTCGAATGATGCACATGATGAGAATTCTAGAGTCCCTGATTTGAATAATTTGACTAAGTATCCAAAATGTTCTCAAAGTACTTTTTATGACTTGAAAGAAAATGAAGTTGGTTTAACATGGCCTAGGAATTCTTGAAAATAGGTAAACTATGCTATGGTTGTTACTACTTCTTCCTTTGAGCCATCCACTTTTGAGGAGGCATCTACTAAACATGTTTGGCAATAGGCAATGAAAAGTGAATATGATGCCATACTTAGAAATAATACATGGATTTTAGTTGATCCTCCTCCACATGTTAAACCCATAGGATGTAAATGGGTTTATAGGACTAATTTTAAATCAGATGGCTCCATTGATAAACATAAGGCAAGACTTGTTGCAAATGGATATGCACAACAATAAGGTATTGACTATGAGGAAACATTTGTACCAACTACCAAATGGCACACTATTCATATGGTACTTTCCTTAGTAGAAAAAAATGGTTAGAAATTACATCAATTGGATGTTAAAAGTGTTTTTTTAAATGGTGATTTACAAGAAGAAGTATATATGAAACAACCTCAGGGTTTTGAACAGGTGGGTGCCAAACACAAAGTGTGTAAATTGATAAAGGCTTTGTATGGGCTCAAATAGGCACCTAGGGGTTGGTATGAGAAAATGGATTCATAATTTAAATCTATTGGTTTGCATCATAGTGAATTTGATGATACTCTTTATTTTTTAGTGTAGGGTAAGAAAATGGTGATACTTGTTCTCTATGTTGATGACTTGTTTATCACATGTAATGATGAAGACCATAACAAGTCTATGAATAAGGAATTAAAAGATGGGTTTGAGATGATATATCTTAGACTTCTTCAATACTATCTAGACATAGAGGTAACTTAGAAAGAGCATAGTATTTTCATTTCACAAATTAAGTATATTTTTGAGTTATTAGAAAGATTTGGAATGAGTGATTGCAAACCTGCCCTCACTGCTATGGAAAGTAACTTGAAATTGTCTAAGGATGATAGCAGTGCCTTTTTTGATGGCACCACATCTAGATAATTGGTGGGAGGTTTGATATACTTGATGACTACCAAGCTTGAGATTTCATTTTTAGTTGGAATTTTATCTAGGTTTATGCATGAGCCTAGAGAAATTCATTGGCATGCAAAAAAATGAGTACTTCATTACCTTCAGGGAATGAAAACATATGGCCTTGAATACTACCACAACAATAAATTTAAACTTCTTAGATATTGTGATGCATATTTTGGTGGATGTGTGGATGATAGAGTGTCAACCACATGATACACTATGAATATGGGTCCAGTTGCCATTTCTTGGTGTTGTAAGAAGTAGGATATAGTGGAAAATTCATCATTAGAATTAAAGTATATTGCAACATGGGATGCTTTCATAGAAATTGTTTACCTACATCATATTCTTGAAGATCTTCAGGTTGATTAGTTTGTTCTTACACAGTTATACATTGATAATCAAATTGCAATCAAGATGTCTAAGAATTATATGTTTCATGCCAAAACAAAACATATGGATGCCAAATACCATTATCTATGAATGCTGATGGCAAAGAAAGATCTTGATCCAATATATTGCCCAATTTTTGATCAGAGAGATGACATCTTCACAAAACCACTTGACAAAATCAAATTTGAAAAATTTAGAAAAATTCTTGGTATGTGTCCAAATACCTGACTTTGGATCATAGGGGGGTTTGTTAGGACTTGTTCCAAAGTCTTAACATTAAGTTATATTTTTTTAGTAGATTAATAAATAATTATTATTAATGGGGCATGCATCTTTTAAATAAAGACACCCCCATAAAATAAAGTTACTTAGTTTTAGTTTTTAGGTAGTTTTTATATTTTGTGTTAATTAATTAGAACTACCTTATGAGTTGATTTCCGATAAAAGTTGGTTATAGGATTAGTTGGTTTTACCAGTCATGGGTAAAATTTATATAATCTATGTTTGCAATGTAAAAGGGTTAATGGAGTAAAGGCACCCTTATGTACTTGGTTTTTTGAAAATTAATAAATTACTTGTGCACTCGCACTAAGCGGGGAGAAGGTTCAAATTATTTAATCAAGGAGTTATCAAATGTAACTTTTAAAATACAACACACAATTATCAAAGAGCAAGAAATCAACTAAAAATAAATGCTAACTAATTAGTCACCCTAAGTGTTATTATATTATTAGAAAATTTTGATTTTAATGTGATAGGAAATTTGGATGAAATAGGGAACTAGAAAGTAGTCTAAAGTTGGTTTCAGGACATTTGGGTTGAAAGGGATCTATAATGGTAATAATATTATCTTGGTATTTGGGCCTACCCCCTCACTTCATAATCTCATAGTGATAAGGGTATCAGGTGATTTGCCAATATATACCATTAACCATGTATTTATACTTGACCAAAAAACCAAGTCAACTTCCCCTTTGGTGATGAAATCTAAGTAGGTAGGCATTGGGAAGATAAATGTTTAAATATATTTTGAATGTTAAGTGATTTGGTAGTGTGTGTAAAAGATTAAAATAGTGTAATTAAAATGGTAATTTGAAAAACCACCTATTTAAAATATGTGATTTAATCTAAGCATGCAAAAAACTAAAAAGGAAATGTGAATTAATTACTAGTAAATAATGTTAATTCCTTAATTAAGAATAATATAGAGTAAGTTCAAGTGATATTGTATGCAAATAAATAGAACATAGTTGACTAGGTCATTATTGTTCTATACAATCAAGGTATTTAAGAATAGATTCAAACATTTTGACTATGTCTCTCAGATAGAAGATGGACTATAGAACTAAGTTGACCTAGTTACCCTAGTTTGTTGTAGGTTTATAGTTTTAAAGATTGCTAACTTGTGAAAAAAAGAACTGGAAAAAAATTGAAAAGATAGAGAGAGATGAGAAAGTAACCTTGGTGGGATTTAAGATGATTTATATTGATTTTTTTTATGTTATAGTTCTTTAGTTTCTAATTTCAAATTTTGTAAATTGGGTCTACTATTTCAAAAAAGTTTTGTAAAACCCTGTATGCTAAAGAAGAATAACAAATATAGTTGACCTGTTTGACAATGTTTGTTAACCTATATTTGATAGAAGAAAATAGAAAATAGATTTGACCTATTCAATAGTATATAATAATCTATAATTGAATAAGAATACTATGTCAAATTGCTTTATCTAATAATATATAGTTGATGAAGACCTACATAGATAAAACATAGTCATTTTGAAGTGACTATGTGTTAAATATGCACACATAAAGTTATAACTATATCAACTAGTTTAATAAAATATTTTAAATATGGAAAATATAATGAAATGATAAAAATGATGGTTTGAAATAAAACTTGTAAGGTTTGGATTCACATCAGGTTCACCAAAATGTATGCAAATGAAAATACAACTGATATATTAAATAAATTCTATCTTGGAGAAGATAAATCCTACTTACATTACTAATTGTTGATACATTATATATTTAGGGTCATGACCAAGATGGATCCACCAAACCTATCCAAGGGATCTCTTACCATAATAGTATCACTAGGGAGGGATCTAAAGCTTTTAGTCAAGCAAAACTATGCAATAACCCTAATTAAGTCCTATGTTTTTATATTTACTAAACTAATAAGAAGTAAAGTAAATTCTAGTCTAGTGCTCACCAAATCTTGTGGTATAAAATAGGGTTAGTAAATATAAAATTAAACATGCATAATATAATCCTATTTAAGTTATGTATAGGTAAGATCGTAATGCATGGAGAGTAATGTATTCAAAAGCCATTAGTTATGCTACTTCTATCTACTAAAGAGAGGAGTAAAGTTAGAGATACTTACCTTAAAGATTAACCTATCAAGACTCAATCTCTCCCTTGGCCAAAGGTGATTTGTAATATGTTTTTGTGGTTCCTAAGGATCACTAAGTAAGGCCAAAGCATCCAAGACTTTTCCATAATACTAAATTCTTCTCCAAATAGAAACCCTAATCAAAGACTCCTCAAGTAGAATGGTGGAAGAGCAGATTGTAAAAAAGCATAATGAATAATTAAATCTTGTTTTCTCTCTAAGAATAATGAAATGGATGTGTTTATATAGCTGAATCTAACCCTAATCCTTTCCCAAAGTTTAGCTAATAGGGATAGCCCAATCAAATCTATATCATTATTGACAAAATCAAATTAGGTCTTAGTTTAGGTCAGCCAGGGGTCGACCTAGAACCTAAGTGAGTTTTTTTAATAATATTACAAGGTTAATGGGGTTGACAGTGTATTATAAACCATAGAAAAGGAGTTGAGGCTAGGGAAGGGACAATTAAGGCAAAAATTGACTAGAGGAGGGTGCAAAATAAGAGGCAAATCTTAGGGGAGTGTTTTTAGGAGATGGTTGTGTAGATAGATAGTGGTATTAAGGGATAACAATCCTATGAAGCACCAATGGTTTTCCCACCCCTTTCCCAGTGTACCTATTAAAACATTAACTTAAAGAGATTGAGACTTGATGGGTTCTTATAAGATATAAAGCATCATTAATTGATAAAGTTTGAAAATATTATGTGTATATAAAACCTAGATAGGGTGATGAACCAATAGTATGATTCCTCAACTTGAATAAACATACACTATTTGAGGCAAAGAAATCTATACTCATTACACAACCTACAACCTTGATATGATTCTTTCATAAGTATTTCATTGAGAGATTCAAGAATGCATGGCAATACCTAGGTGGGAAGAAATTTATCTTATAGAGATAAAATTTATATAGTTCCACTTCTAAGTCCTACAAACATTGATGAAATAACACTAATGATGACCTGCAACAACTATCTTCTCAGCATAATAGTGAACAACTATGGACAACAATCTAGGAAAGATGAACATTCACTAGACAAGATTAATAAAATTGCATGATTTCACACATCACACATCATATAGGTAGGTAAAATAAACTTTATTTATTTCTTAAAGAGGTATTAAAGTATAAAAATGGTTATGGTTTCACCATAACCAATATAGGTCCCTTGTATAACCAACTTTCAATGTATATATAGAAGAAGATGGGCAAAGAGAGAGAGGTAGGCTTAGATCTGCCAATCATGTATGCCATATAAGCATAAAATAAATTAAAACTCCTAAAAATGGATAATAATCATCTCAATTAATTATTCTACATAAGTGTCACACTTGTTTTGATGAGATTCTTTGAAAAGTGGCATAAGAGCTCTTCATTGCCTTGGATGACTCATTAGTCTTGCTCATGAAATTGACCTCCTCTTTGATTGAGGGGTTAAAAATAGAATAAATACCTATACCACATTTATATCTATTATTTACAACTCATGACATGATATGAAACTCCTCAAACTAATGTAATATGTCTGACATCTTATATGCTCACTTTGTCATCTTGCCAAGTTTATCAAATGCACAGTGAAAACCTAAAACTTAGTTAATTCACATTATTTGGGTATATAAGATGCCTAATGAGGATTTTAACATAATTTTCATGTTTTCACAGACCTCCATGCAAGTTTTTAGCTCTCTAATCCACTTGAAACTCCCAAAAATGCCCAATTTGGTCTTTTTAGGCCTTAAGAAGCCCTAAATAGGCTTAGGGGGTCAAAAATGAGTTTGAAGGATAACCTATAACTTTTATTGGGTTAAATTAGATAGGTTTAAATATATAATGGTTGTGTGAGTGGTAAAAACTCATAAATTCTTTACAAAACTCCTAGACAAAAATTCTTTCTAAACTACCTATTTGTTACCCTGTAGGAGAGTATAGGCTTATGTTTTAGATTTTTATCTCTTCTCATGAACTGTAAGGACATAATAACACTTTTAATTTTTTTTAATATTTCTCCCAAATTTAATTTAAATTTCATGATTTTTGGAGCTTTAATACTCAAGATATGGCCTTTTTAGGGTTGCCTCACCTTATATTTTCTTCATTTTTGCATGACTTTAGGTCTATATTTTGGCATTTTATTGAGTTTTATGAGGTATGAATACCATTGCATCATATAACCCATAATCCCTTGCATCAAAAAAAATAGTATTGGAATTTGAATCCACCTTGCTACCAAAGAATCAAGATAATTTCTTCACTAATACTTGATATTTAGGTAATGGAAACATTTACACAATGGTTACACCACAATAGAAAATCAAAAAATATAACACAATTATGGAAATGGGTTAGCAAAAAAATTATATCAAAAATGATAATCTGCTCTAATACGAATATGATCCATAAACTAGGTAGATATTCCACTAATTTTCACCAATATGGACCCTTTCAACACAGCATGTTTCTCTCAAGTTCTATGCCATAAAAAACAGCCAAAAATTTGTTTTAATATGTATTTCACCTCTTATTACTGACATATACAATATAAAAAAATAATATAGACCCATTCACATGCAATCTCTACATGATACATCCATTACATATATTCTTTCACACTCTAAACATAATACTACTCCATACATGATTGCAATTAAAATTACTACATTGAGGTGTAATACTAAGGTGAATTTTTTAACCTTTAAAAACAAGCCTTGAATTATCTTGAATTTTTTTATATTATCTTAGTTTCAAGGAATGTAAACATGTGAGTAAAGGAAAAAACACATCAACAATAAAGAGAGATAATAAAAGACATATCCTAGAGAAAATCAATGTGAGAAAACTCCTACAAGAATGAAACTGTTGATTTGGATTTTATGCACATCATAAAAGATTTTATGAGTTAGCCACTAATATTTTGTGATTGGTGAAAGGATTTCACTCAAAGGCACAATTTGTAGGGTATATAGTTTTATAACAACCTATTGGTGCAATAGTGGTCAATGAATTAGATTTTTTATCATGGATGGGTTGTTTATGGATGAACCTAGATATACTTAGGATGGATGGAAGGATTATGGTTCTAACTAAGGTGGGCAGGATTCACAAAATAAACTTAAAAAGAGGGAAAGAAAGGTTAGAAAAGAAGTCTATAAACCACAGAAGATGAGAACTTTCAAGACTAGTAATTGAACTTAGGTAGGATAAGAAATCAAAAGACCAATATCTGTTACAAGTTATTTTATCACACTAAAAAATCAAACATGGTTAAGAGTCAAATGGAACCAAAATGAAGTAAAATTAAACATGCATAACTAAAGGTTACCTCATTTATTAGATTGTTATTACACATATATAAAGGGGGATTATAATCAACATGCAAAAGGCATTCAAATAAATGATGGCTTAAAATGAATAACTATATTATAAATATAAATCATGCATATATAAAATAACTAAGATACCAAAATGACAACATGTCTCACATAGTCCACAAAAAATAAAGATTTGCATATCAAGATCAAATTAACAAAAATTCTCAAAATTTCCTATTAATATCAATAGTCAAAATTCTCCTCCTTTTGGGACTTGGAGGTTACAAGTATATATAGGCTTGGTATGGGGAAGGCCTCATATCTCAATTATAGTCTATTAATGCAATTACAAAAATAGAATTGTATGTTAATCTCATGCAAAAAATTCATGTACATTATTGATCACTCAAAATAGAATTATCCATCTAAAAATATTATATATACATGTTAAATAAATCTATAACTAATAGTTCCATCTCAATTAAACCATGGAAGTACATCCATTTAATATATATAATGTTAATGTGGCACCGCTAGAAAAATTTAAACTATAATAAATTTGAAGTGGAAGATGATGTGGATAAAACTAAAGCTGTAACCAAAGCTACAACTAAAATAGGTAGTGAAACTGATGATGAAATTGTAGTTAGTGGAAGTGAGACATAATTTGACCCAGTCTAAGTGTGCACTAGTGTATATTTAGGGCACTGAGTGGTCTGAGGTGGACTCAACATGACCCCTATTACTACAATTTCATACTTAACTACCTCTATCTAAAGATAAAATGCATGACTCATATATAAATTGATCTTTATAGTCTCAAAATCAATTACAGATATTTTAAATAACTAAGGAAGGATTTCCATTAGTTTCTTATATATGTCTAATGCAACTCTAACCCGAACATATAGTGACTCGATATCAATAATATTATCTCTTGTAAAATTAATTAACTACATTATCTCATCTTTGATTCTATAAATAGTACCTTTAATCTCTAGTTTGAATTTGTCTAATGCTACTTGTAGGCAATTATAGATGCATCATGTCTATAAACCCATCCTAGCTTAGAGAAGATAGAGCATACCTACACTTTTTATTGGGAATATATTTGTTAAAAGAGAGCATGACCAATATGGGGATATGCTAGACCTAATTAGGGAATCACTTATCGTAATACACCATACTAGGAAAGGTTCTAAATCTTAAAGTCTAACACAATCATACAACCCTAAAAGAATCTTAGGTTTAATGTTCACTCTATTTCAATAAACAAGAAAGTAAATTTAATATAGTGCACACCAAAGCTTATGGCATAAAGTGAGGGTTAAAAAAAACTAAACTAAACTAAACATATATAGAAGACATATACTCACATTAATGTATATGGAATTGTAATGCATGGAAGAGAAGCACAATTGCATCATCTATCTACTCTTGTAAAGGAGAAATAAAGTTAGGAATACTTACCTTTGAATATGAACCTGTCGAGCCTCAATATCTCCCTTGGCCAAGGTATTTCACAAGAGATTGTTTTGGTATGTAAGGATAACAAATAAAAATTATCTCTAGGATACACAACTTATCTATGCATCTAAAAGACTTATCCATAAGACAAGATTTGTATCTCTAAACAAAATATGGAACCCTAAGCTTTATTCCTCAAGTAGAATGGTCAATAAGCAGATGTTTATTCATATATATTCTTCTTTACTTCTCTATTATCAAATGGTTGGAAATGAACTTCTATATATAGGTAGATATTTCCCTAAATCCTTTCAAATATGTTGGCTATACAGGTTCAACCCAGTCGACCCTATATGTTTTTAAGAGGTAAATCACTAGGTCTTGAGATAGGTTAATTGAAGGGCTAATGAAACTCCAAGTGAAAAATATCCCTCAATAATATAGGGTCCACCCTATCGACCCTATATAGTAATCAAAGGCTAAAAACTATACAGGGTTGACCCAATAAACCTAGTATAGTCAACTGGTGAAAGTGGGTCAAGGAAAGAACAAGGAGGATAAAGCATGACAAATGTTTAGAATGGGTACAACATAAAAGAATAAGCTTAGGGTAAATGATTTTTATGAGACAAGTGTGTAGATGGTAAGTGGTAAAAGGGACAATTATCTTATGAAGCACTAATGGTCTTCTCACCTCTTTCGTGGTGCACCCCTTAAGGCATGCACTCAAAGAGATTGAGACTCGATGGGTTCCTGTAAGATACAAAATGTTAGTAATCAATAAAAGTTTTTAAAAAATTATGTATACATATGCCCCACTCAAATCTGATCATGGGTCTTCTGAGTGTAACATGAGATGGTGCTTTGGGAAATAGAATATGATAACACACGATGTTGATGCTAAGTAAAGTGTAGTAAGCAAAAAAGATAAAGGAAAGGAAAAATTGAAAAACATATACATTTACTTACCTTAGTGTTTTAGATAAAGAAGTAGACTACAATAAAAGAGTTAATGTATCCAATGTGAAAAATAGTAGGCAAAGCTATATAAGTTAGTGCAAAAAAATCCAAAAATCAAAAAAATTGGAAAATACGTATATGATAGTGGAAAAGATTTTCTAAGTCATCATCAATCCAATGCATTTTACAATTTTAAAAATGAATGAGTATAAATAAAGATATAGGTAAAAAAAAGAATTATGTAGAAAAATAATTAAAGAATTTGAATTTTGAATTTTTGTAAAATAGAGGAAAAGAGAAGTCATTTGGTTATTTTGAATTTTGAAAGAGAGAAAAATAGCTCAAGAGACCAAACAAGCTAATATAGCAAGGGGATGACAAGATAGATGAGGGGAGCTCCATGAGCGATAGTAGGTGCACTATAAGTATGAAACAATGAATCTTAAGCCAATTTTGGAGTATTTTAATGAATTAAGTGTATTTTTAGAAAACAATGTAATTTTTAGCATTTTTAGATGTTATAATGAAGCCAAATTAGATTCTATAGGTAAGAAAAACCAATTACACAAATGGGTTTGAATTAATTAGGGAGAAAACTATAAAAAAGGCACTTTTTGAGGAAAATTCAAGGGGTCTATAGTGAAAAATAACTGGGTTGACCCAGTCAACCCAGTAGGCTTAAAAAGAGCAAAATCTACACTATCGACCTAGTAGGTATGTGTTGACCCTGTATGTTTTACAAACTGCCAACCTAGTATAGTTTGCTAACTGATCTAAAAAGTCTAGAATGACAACACAATACTAGGAGGGGAAAATAAGAGGGTTGAATTAGATTTTTAAGTAAATTTGTGCAAAAATAAGGAAATTTTGGTCAACCTAGGTTGATTAAAAAACTAAAATGGTATGAAAATGCATGTAAAAAGCTGAAAGAAGGCTAGAATGGCTTGAAATGACCAAATAAGGGCAAAAAGGACCAAAAAAGATAAAAATAGGTTAAAATGAATAAATTAAATAAATTTAGGCTTATTTTTTATTAAAATTTTAGAAATAATGTATTATGAGTATACATGATATAGAGGATCTAATAAATATTTAATCATTTCTTGGTTTCAGGGATGACCTAGATTCTAGTGATTAGTACACACATCTTAGCTACTGGATCTACTAGAGTGTCTAATGATAAGAGATAGAGCTAGACTAGTAGTTGTAGTCCTAGGAGGAATAGTTGATATGTGTAAGATTCCCTTGACCATGGATCTATTAGTCATGTTCCTAAGATGTTGAGAATGACTAACTAACACCTTTAAATGGGAGGTGGATGGGGACATGGTAGAGGTAGTTATCACTTTGGAGGATATGCATGTCATCCTAGGGCTACTAATAGTAGGAGCACTGGTGACTACAGGTATACTAAACACCATGGAGGAGAGGAGAACCTTAGTCATGTGGGCTATAGGCTTGGAGATGATATTGGTAGATAGGTAGTTATTATGTTTGACATATATGCATCATAGATTCTAGATATTTGGAAATCTATGATAGGACTTATGTTATAATTAGTGTTATGTCACAAGTCAAATGGCAAAGTACCATTATTTATGGTAGCCTTAATTAAGATGATCCTAGAGGATGAAGTACAATATGTCTTGGCTCTCTCATCTAGGTATAGCTTGTGCATGATATGTATGAGATGTTATTTAGAGGGTAAAAGTTGATATGATTGATAATATTACTGATGGCTTAGATATATGAAAGGTTTTACCTATATCAATAGGCTATATTACCTCATTTGGTTGATGATAGGCTACCTCAAGTGTAGAGATGGAGAGAGGACCAAGTATCATAGGTCATGCTCCAAATGATATAACTACAGATGGTGAGATATGTAGAATTAGTGTTGTATCCATATCAACACATAATGACATGGCCAAGTTGGGACATAGTTGCACCAACTATAGTGAGGATAGAGATGGTCAAACACTACACCTAGTGGAAAAAGCCACATCTAGTGGCATGGGTACTAGGATAAATGGGCTTACCTCATCTAGTGTATCAATATTAATGCCCAAGAAGTGGGATCGACATGTGAGAGAGTCATAAGTGTGGAGGGGACTAGGGTCACTAGTGATGAGCTTAATTCTCAAACCACATCATGAGAAACCATAGATAAGATGAGCACAATAGGGAGCATAGCAAGAGGAGAGGGGAATGGAGGAGGTGGTACCAAAGATACCACCACTAGCTCCATAGTGAGATGAGATATGAACATTAAGGACATAACATCCCTATTGAACCAACAAGTGAGCTAGAGTAGAGCTAAATGATAGAGAGGCCACTCATGCATAGGTTAAAGTAGACATGATCCATGATAGCTAGATTTGAGTTGAGGAGATTACCTACATAGGAGGTGCTAAGAGGATATATGAATGGATATATTTTTCATGGTGGTTGCATAGATGGTAGGACCATAGTGGTTGAGACATAGTAGGTAATAAATATGATTAAATTATTTGTTTAAGTTTTTATTTTGAAATTAGAGAGTAGAGATAGATAGATATTGTGAGATATAATAGTGATCTTATATCTATCTGGGTGTGATTTTATAGGCATAGCTTAGGATGAGGAGGAGATATGAGGGTCCCTTATGATGGGATCACTCCATGATGTCCTTGATGAGACTCTAAAACTATATGACCCTACTACATTAGAGGAACCTAGTGTACCATCTAATCTATCTTAGGTGAGTTGGTTCAGATTAGCTGGAGAAGTAACAAGGCAAATACAATCATAGAGAGAGAGAGAGAGGTGATGTAACCATTAACAGAGATGGGTGTAGGTGATATATGGGCATGGTAGGCCCTGACAAAGGAGAGAGCTACACATCTAGTTATAGTGACATATATGACATATGCATATACAATGACCCTAACCCATATGACACAAATGCAAGAGCAGGAGAGAGTGACACATGGAAAAATTAGCCTAGTTGGAATAAGTATAGGAATGGGTGACACATATAGATGTATAGGTGGATGTATTGAGATCTTGGATGACCTATTTATAGTGTACTATTCAGAGGAGTTAGACTAAGGCCTTAAAAAGTAGTGTGGCTAAGCCATGAGATAGATAGGATGGAGCCTAGCCATAGAGCTGGAGAATTCTATATGGTTGTATTTTTGTATCAAAAATCATATGATGTATCATTTTGGTATACTAATGTTGATTGTGTATGTTATCATCATTATGGTTGTGAATGTTTTGGATATATTATTTCTAGCACATGTATTTAGTTGTTTTTGTATATGCTATAGGAAATATATGAGATGTGGTTTCTTTTCTAACATTATATAGAACACATGCATGGTTAAAAATAAATAGGCAAAAAGGACTTGGTAAAATATAATCAATCAAAAATTTAATACACACTATTTCAAGTTGGGAAATGTGTAGTAACAAGAAAATGACTAAGTATAAAGAACCAAGGGGATGGTAAACAAGATGGTAAAAAAAGGAATTTATTTTTAAATCAAAGTGAAAGATTTTTGTACCAAATTAAAACAAGTAAAATAATACTAAATCGCATTGGGAAGTATGACAACAATGTAATAAAATGGAAGGTGTGTAAAAGGGCACACATGTATTAAAAAAATTAATTAAGTCAATCATTCATACTAAATCATGTTGGTAAGTATAAGAGAAAATCAAAATTAGTAAAAGATTGATCTTAAATATATCACACTAATTCAAACTAAGAAGTATGAAAAATTCAAGAAATGGTTGCATTCTTACATGCACTCAAAAAATAAGAAGATAATAGTGAAAGAGAAATGAAGTAAGATTAAAACATCGTAAATAAATCTATAAAACATGTCAATTACATGTAACTTCATAATCAATCACATCTTATCTCATATTTGACACATGTAAAAATTTTGTGAGGAATGTTGGGTCCTATCCATAGTCTTATAATGCAACTCACAAAGAGAAAACCACTGGGGTAGAAAAATTGGGACAATTAGGTAATAAAGGATGTGGGTAATAAGAAGAAAAAAGGTTGTTAATTTGTGAAGAATGTTGGGTCCTATCCATGGTCTTATAATATAACTCACAAATTAAATCCCAAGCGGAGTGATTAGTAGACAAAACAATAATTCTCAAGAGTAAATATGAGGGATGTAGTGAATGAAAAAGGGAGTGAAAAAGTAAGACTTAGGCATCTTATGAGAATACCTTAGGAGAAAAGAGGAATAATAAGGACATGAGAAGACACTAAGTAACTAGTGACAAAAAATGTATAAAGGAAACATGTTCTCTATAAACACAAAGCTTTGTAGGAAAATAAGCATGCTACTAAGATCAACTCATGAAGGTAGATTGGTACAAGAAAAGGTAAAATGGACCTACCTTCCCATGACATGTTCCCCATTCCTTAGGACACCTTACAGATCCATCAATCTACTAATAAGATTGGGTACTTATATGAAAAAGTAAGTAGCACTAAAATATATTTTTATTCTCCTTTTCTAATCTACTGGCCTAATGCACCCAAAAGGACCTTAGCTCTACCATGAGGCCAACTATGGAGTTTGAGATTTGACTATAAGAAGGAGATGTGTTTTGAATCATGTTTTTTAGTTTTATTAGACTTTTAGAAAGAAAATCATGAAGACACAAGAAGAGAGTTTTTAGAGAAACTCAAGAAAGAAATAGAAGACAATGATAAATAAAGATAATCATATGTAAATATAAATGATGATATAAGCAAGATATAGTATAAAAGGTAAGATCACTATATAAGAAAAATATGAATTTGACACAACATCAAATGATATAATAGATAGATAAAAATAAAATTAAAACACATGTCCTATAAAAATGTAAATGTAAAGGCACCATTCATGTTCTCATAAATACCAATAAATCTACCCACACACATTATCCAAGACACTAGATAAATATCTATGAAGTTGGATATGAACTATTGCTAATGTCTCATCAATATTTAATGAAAACTAAGAAAATACTTCTCTTTTACTCTCTTCAACTAAACAAGTAGGAATAATCAAGGGATCATGTTGAGGAGGGAAATTAGGAAAGGGATGGTTAGGATAATGCATGGGATCAGGCTCTATAAGATATGTAGGAATCATCAGTAGAGAAGGATCCATGGGTAAGGGACTCATGGGTGGATAAGGATCCATATGTGAGGTAAGGTCCATAGGTGAAGGAATCATGGGTGGAGGCATAAAATATAATTAAGGGACCTCATAAGGGGATGGAACCATTAAAGGCGGAACCATGGGATAAGAAACAGAAGCCTTCTTATGGAGATGACCTATGGGAGTAATGGAAGAAGGTTTGAGAATAACTATAAGGTGATCCTTAAAGTGTTATTGAAGGATGTGACCATGATTGGTGTGATGAATTCCACTTGGTGACATAGATAATACACCTTACCATACTTAAGTATGTATTTAGGTAGAACCTTCAAGGGAGACATGGTTGTTTTTAGGAAGGAGAGAAAGGATGAAAAGTATTAATATATTGTCATAACTTATGATAGTGGGTAGAATAATGATTATCTATCCCATGAAATCAAGATATACACTTGTGAGTGATATTAAGAGAAGCAATCATAGAAGGAGGTATAATAGGAGTGGAATAATCTATAGAAGACTTGTTGGCCCATTTGGTGGGCAATAAAGCCATCTAGGCAAAGGAAGCAAACCATCAACAAGAGAAGGTGGTGATGGAGGAGGAATGGAATTAGGCTCAATGGATGGAGAAAAGGGATGAGAAATAGGGGTAGGCTCAATAATAATAGGAGTAGAAATAGGCTCAACTCTATTAGGAGTAAGAATGGGATCAATTATAGTGGGAGTGGGAATAGGCTCTGATAAGGGCTCTACTAATGGAAGGGTAGGATCTATAAAAGGTCTAAGAAGGGTCTCACTAATCTCAAGAGTAAACCAACTATGGTGATGAGGGTACCTATAAAAATTGTAAGGCCCAATCATAACATGATCCATGAGCATACTCCTATGAGGCTCCTTAGAAATTGGAGGTGTTGGTACCATCTCTACTTTATGATAAAAAGGGAAAATACTAAAATTAAGAACTATAAATTAAGGAAGACATGAAGATACATAAAATGAATCAAGTAAAGAAGAATGATAATGGATAATCTTGACATCATGGGCTTGGACAAGAACACCTAAAAATGGATCATCTAAGGAATAACCATCATCATAATCTGAGGTGTGAAGATAAATGAGATAAGTAGGGATAACCTTGTCATTCAAGGAAGTGTGGTGAATAGAATGACAAGTCTTAGTCAATACTATAGGAATATCATCATAAAGAGGCTTATGATAATGAGGCTACAAGGAAACAAGAAGATGCAAGATGAGGTGAGGTGAGATATTAGAAGTTTTAATATTTAGGTTAATCTCATCAGGGTCATCATCATCAGAATATAAGAGGTTAGGAGGAATGTCCCCAATGAGTTCAGGATGCCCATTGTAACCTTGGGTTGAATTAATGGTAAAATTAAGATGTTGAGACTCATGAAATGGAATGTTAGGCAAAGGTTCAAGAGTATAAATCTTGAAGACAACATGGTCTTGGAATTGTTTGAAATTCCAAGGGTTAGTGTCACCCTGAATCCTATAAATGTCTCCATTATGAGGGAATTTTATAAATTGGTAGGTGAAAGAAGAAATGGCTCTCAAATAGTGAGTCTATGGCCCACTAAACAAGATGTTATTAGAAAGGGGAAAGTTAAATATCATCACCTTTACATGAATGGTGATAGGTGGGATGGTAATGGGAAGCCACACACAACCTATAAGAGGCATTTACCTTCTATCATATCCTTGGTAGGTGTTATGTGTAGACTTGAGATTACATTCTGAATATCCAAGGGTCTTAATAAATTTGAGAGAGGCAATGAATATGTCAAAAACCTCATCAATTAATGTACACTTAACATGGATATCTCTTATTTGAACACTAATGAATAAGGGAGGATCATCCTCATGAAGTAAAATCTTGTCAAGAATCATAGAAGCTATAGGAAATTTTAGGAAAAGAAAAGTGTCCATATTTTTATAAACATTGATAGACATATATTCACATTATTGTAATAGGCTATCCTTAGATCTAGATAAGAATACCTCCCATCCTACTAGGGGAGGATGAGGGACATTCATCTTGAATAATAGTTGCATAAGATGATTTATATGACGTGGAAAAGTCCTCATAAGCTCAAAGAATGGAATATGGGATGGGATATTAGTGAGTTTCATGATGGAATCCCACTCATCATATGCCATAATAAGGTTGTTAGATATAGGTGAATAATGATTAAGGAGGTCCTCGAAAGGAGGAGCCAAAGTGCATTGGAATTTATGTTGGTAAGAAGAAGAAGGCTTAGAACAAGGTTGTAAATTATGTTGTGATGATGAAGTGGTTGGTTCAAGTTGATTTTGAGAAATGGTAGAAGTGTTAGTAGAAATTTGAGTATCATTAGTGTTAGAAGATGATATAAGAGTGGTATAAATATAAAAGGAAATGTTATCCAAGGGAGAATCATAAATTGAATCATCAAAAGTAATAAGGTCATCTTTCCCCAACTCATTTAAATGAGTGGAAAAGAGTCTTGGATAACATGATATGTTCTAGATGAAGAAGTGTAGATAGGTTAGGAATAAATAAAAATAAACACCCTTTGAATATTAGTCATGTTAACCACATTCTATTCAAAATTTGGCTTAACAAGACTTTCTATATTATTGGTGGAAAGGGTGGATTTATCTTGATTGTCTTGGATAGGTTGATGATTAGGAAGAGGGTCTTTCTAGATAGCTAAATGAGATTTGGCTTGGTTCAAGGCCTGAGTTTTATCATGTGATTTATAATACTTAAAATAAATTTCATAAGCTGGTTGATGTTTTCAAATTATATAATCATGATCAAAATTAGGACCAAGAATAAAGTCCATAGCTACATTACGAATTTGTCTATAGGTCTCATGAGAATGACCCCAACTAGTGTGAAACCAATGGAACTTATTAAGATCATACCAATATTTCATAGGATGGGTAGGGTCAAGTTTTCATGGAAGAGGCATAGGTAGATGATTAATAAATTTAGCTAAGGATATAGGTTTATAAACATTAATATTGTCTAGTAAAGATAAGTGAGGTTTTAATAGCTACTGAGAAAGGGGTGGGTAGACCTTTGGTGCTTCACAAGATTGTTGTCCCTTATTGTCACATTATTTCCAATCCAACTAGTTCCTAAAATATTTTCCTAAGCCATTTCTCCTCCTTTATACATTTTTCTAGTCTTTTTACTCTTTCTATCCTTCTTCTCCTTGATTGGAACCCTTTTGACCTATTTAGTACATGACTTGGTTGACCTAGTGTGTTCTAGGGTAAATTTAGATCTTTTGGTTTATTATCCTTCTAGCTAACCTAGCATAAACTTTAGGCATTAGCCTGAGAATGTATTAGGTCGACCCAGTCTACCTAGTATAGCCAACATTCCTCAAAAATTATAAGGTAAGATATATATATATATATATAAGGTCATTTCAGTCACTTTGGTCATTTCAGTCACTTTGATTATTTGCTCATGCTTATTTACAATCTAATCTTCCACCATTATACTTGACAAGTCTTATTTTAGGTTTATTATTTGGATAATTTAGTATTGTGGATAGGTATTGGATGCTTTGGCCTATCAAAGTGATCCTTATGAACCACAACAACCTCTTGTAAAGCCCCATTGGCTAAGGGAGAGATTGAATCATGATGGGTTCACATTCAGGTAAGTATATTATGACTTTGTTCTCATCTATTTTAGTAGATAGAAGTAGCATAAGTATTATCTCAAATAATATTGCTCTGCATATTCTATGTATTAAGGTGTTACTCATACATACTTTATTTGAAGTTCCCTATACATATTTGATTACTTTACATCTAACCACTCATATTTTACCACAAGCTTTAGTGTGCACTATATTAGTTTAGTTTCTTATTATTAGAATACTTTACTTTTTGTTATCTATTATAATAAGTGAAATATCAAATCATAAGACTCTTTTAGGGTTGTTGTGTGATTATATTAGACTGTAGGCTTTAAAACCCTTCCTAGCATGATATGTTGTGACAAGTGATAAAGTGATCTTATAATCAGGTCTAATGGATCCCCATATTAGTCATGCTCTTGTTTAACAAGTGTATACATCAATCAAAAGTGTAGGTATGCTCTATATTATCCAATCTAGGATTAATTCATGTGCATCATGCAATTCTAATTGCATATATTCTAGTGAACTTGACATGAATCTTATCCCACCACTAGTTGTATTATCTTCATGTTTCCATTTTTATTTCCTTTCTTATTTGTCATTAGCTTCACTATGGCTTCACATTCATTACATTCTGGTGAACCTGATATGAATCTTATCCCATCATTTATTGGATTGTCTTCACATTTTCATTTTTATCTCTTTTCTTGTTGGTATTAGTAGAATTTCTTTCACATATTTAATTAATTATCTTAATTTTTATCACTTATTTCTTCCCTATTTACATTTTCTATGTCATCACGAATCCAATTCATTTTATGGTTTGTAAAATGGATTAATATAACTAAAAATATAGGCAAAACAAAATCCCTATATCTATTTAGTATACTAGGTCGACCCTATTGACCTAGTATCTTTTTTAGCCTTTGTTCACTATACTAGGTCAACCTGGTCAACCTAGTATTATCTATATACTCTTTTTTCCTCTTTTTCATCCTTTATATAATATACTAGATCAACCTAGTCAACCTAGTACAGTTTTATAGTCCCTATTTCTATGCTAGGTCGATTGGGTCGACCTAGTATAGTTTTCTACCTTATTTTCTTTGCAACTTAGCATTCTACATTCTTTATATGTCTAACTTAGTTTTATATCTACTTGGTTTAGTTTTGTGTCTCTTTCTATTATTATTATTACTTTTCATTCTTTTTCTTTCCTCAAGCATCATATCCCCCATTAGAATCTTCTTGGAAAACCTAAATCCATTTAGACACTCTATGTGGTTCTCTTTTCTTCTTATCCTTTCATATCTTTTCTTCCTTTTTTTAGCTAATGGGTCATCTTGTGAATCCTATCCCCACATATACTTACCCTTTATGGTATATTTCAATTCCCACTCTTATTTTACCTTTCATGCTACCAAACTAATTCAAATCTAGGAAACCTTTCAAGACACATAGGCTTTTCTCTCATGTGTTCATCCTTGATATTGATGTTAATGTAGGATCCTTCTCTTTCTTGTCATATTTTATAGCTATATCTATCTAACGCTTTTTATAGGTTACTTAAGAATGATTATTTCCCTCTATAGTAGTTCCTTCTTATTCACAAACCTTTAGTCCTCCCTTTTGGTCTTTTGGTTTTTTGATGTACCATAGTATTCATTATCTTATTTTTCATTTTCTTTCTATTAACTAATTTTTATTTGGTTCCCCTTGGTATTTTATTTTATGATTTTATCTATAATACCATAGATAAGACCTTACATCCCTCACAAAACCACCATATTTTTATATTATTTCTCTTCCTTATACTTGCCAATGTTATTTTGGCATCCTTTGGGTTTTTCTTTGTGATTTACTTTGTACAAAGGTTCCCTCACTTTGATTTTTATTATCACCCTCATGGGTCTCTATTTTATGATTTTATTTGTAAGATCATGGATAAGACCCAACCCTCCTCGTAAAATTACCATTCCTTTCATATTCTTGATCCTTGTTCTTAAACTTTAGCTTTTACTTATTTTTTTAGATGGAATTTGCAAACAATCTATGTTAACATGTTTTCCTCCATTTCCCTCTCTCTTATGATAAGGAATCACACCTTTTCTATCATTGTATCCCTCTCAGCCCTTTGTCACATTTTTTGCAATTTGAAGCTATTCAAATTATTCCATGTGGCATCCCTCTTGATTTTCCCTTTCTTTCATCTCCACTTTGGATAAAACAAGGTCAAAGTCAAGATAGAACTTTTATTTCACCTAAATTTATGAGACTCTTAGACCCCATGCTCTTTGAAGCTTCTCTCTCTTAGCAACCTTGTCCTAAGTTTTTAAATGAAATTCATCTTTAGCACCCATGTTTGGTTTTCCAAATCCATATGGATAAGGAATAGAAAAATCCATCTAGAAAGTTAACATTCAAATCATTTGAAACAAAATGCAATGATATCTAAAAGGAAACATACAAATCTCAAAATTCAAATTCACACCAAAAGATATGATTACAAGCACATCTCCTATCTCCAACCGAAGCTCAAACTCCATAGTCAGCTTCACATAGAGCTAAATTCCTTTGGGGTGTAGTACGCCAATAGATTGAAATAGGGGATTTAAAAAAAAAAAATCTATTATACTACCTACTTTCTCATGCAAGTACCCAACCTTTTTAGTACACCAATGACTCTATAAGGGGTACTAAAGAGTGGGGAACACGTCATGAAGAGGTAGGTCCATTTTAATTTTCATGCATATAACCTAATGGGATTATTTATATTCCATTTATTGACCCAAGACTTGTGTAGCTAAGAAAATATCTTTAGAGACCCTAAGGTCAATAGTCCTCTTGTTTTGACAAACCAAATTTGAGTGTCTTGACTTCAATAAAGAGTTATCTCTACCTTGGTTTTTCCTTCATTCTCCCCTCCACCCATTTCATCTCCCCCCTTGATATCCAAATTGTGATTCCAAATCTATTTTCCCTCTTCTTTAAATTATTTCTGATTCATTTCTTAAAAACATGTTAGCACTACTTTATTTCAGTTTTATCTATCTTTAGATTCAAAACAACATGTTTTGAGCAACTTTGGATCATATTCTTCACTTCATTTTACATTTACTAGACTTAATTTACTTTTATTTTTCCATTTATCATGATTGTGTTGTTTCTATTGTTATGAACACTTGATTTTGTACCCTTTTTCCATTGTTGAGTGAGATGTGGATTATTACTACTCATTCAACAATATTGTTTTCCCTTTCATGTACCTTTTTGCATTATTGAGAGAGATGTGGATTGTCACTGCTCACTCATTAATGTTTTTTTACCATTTTGTTTTTATTTTTACCATTGATTTATCTTTATTATCATTCCTTTTAAACATGTATCCTTAGTTTGAATTGGTAAGTTTGCCTTTTCTTACTTGAGGTTTACTTATTTAAGTTTTTTTGTCTTTAATATCCTTGGCTTTTTAGTTACCCAATTTACTCTTTTTTGACTTTGGTCATTTGGTCTGACATAGCATTTGTCACCCAACTTGATAAATTCCCAACTACATCTTGTCTTCATAGCACCAGTTATCTTGGTTTTTTTTGCATTTGTTTATTTTTGCTTCTTTAGTTTTGTATTTTTGGGTTTGCCAAAAGCAATCTTTGCACCCACCACAATCAAAACAAAAAATACAACTGATAATCATCCCACAATAAAAGGTAAGTTAAGGTATGCATTGTATTTAATTTTTAGTTAGTTTATTTTTCCAGTAATTTACTTTTAGTTATTCTATGATTTTTAAAATACTACAAATTTTTTTTAGCATCAACATTATGTGTGTGCTTATGTTCTTTCTCAAAGCATCATCCCCTATTACACCTTGGTTACATGTGATGAGCTTTGAGTGAGGCATATGTATACATAATATTTTTAACTTTTATCAAATACTGACACTTTACATCTTGTAAGAACCCATTGTGACTCAATCTCTCTAAATTCATGCCTTAAGCGATGCATCAGGAAAGGGATGGGTAGACCTTTGGTGTTTCACAGGATTATTGTCCCTTGTTTCCATATTATTTCCAATCTAACTAGTTCCTAAAATTGTTTCTTAAGTTATTTCTCCTCCCTTGCATAGTCTTCTAGTATTTTTCCTCTTTCTATCCTTCTTATCCTTATTTAACACCCTTTTGACCTATTTAGTACACTAGGTCAACCTGGTTGACCTAGTGTGTTCTAGGGTAAATTTAGCTCTTTTGGTTTTTTTGCCTTCTGAATGACCTAGTACAAACTTTAGGCATTATCTTGAGAATGTACTAGGTTGACCCGATCGACCTAGTATATTCAACATTTTTGAATAATTTTAGGGTAAGATACTCCTATATATATAAGGTCATTTTGGTCACTTTTATAATATGAAATCAAGATTTATTATTCACTCACTCTTCTTCACAATCTACTCTTCCACCATTCTACTTGAGGAGTCTTAGCTTAGGTTTCTTATTTGGAGAATCTAGTTTTGTGGATAGGTCTTGGATGCTTTGGCCTAATAAATTAATCCTTATGAACCATAATAACCTCTTGCAAAACCCCATTGGCTAGAGGAGAGATTTAATTATTATGGGTTTGTATTGAGGTAAGTATACTCTAACTATGTTCTCCTCTCTTTTTGTAGATATAAGTAATATAACTGTTGGCTCAAATAATATTAATCTTCATATTCTATGCAGTAGGGTGTTAATCATACTTACTTTATTTGAATTTCATCATACCTATTAATTATTATGCATCTAACCCCTCATATTGTGCCACAAGCTTTGGTGCACACTAGATTAGTTTAGTTTCTTGTTATTAAAATAGTTTACTTTCTCTTGTTTATTAGCATAAGTGAAATATCAAATCATAGGACTCTTTTAGGGTTTTTGTGTGATTATGTTAGATTGTAAGCTTTATCACCCTTCATAATATGATATTTTGTGACAAGTGATACAAGTGATCCCCTAATCGGGTCTAGTGGATCCCTATATTAGTCATGCTCTCACTTAAAAAGTGTATACCTCAATCAGAAGTGTAGGTGTGATTTATCTTATTTGATCAAGGATTAATTCATGTACACCATGTAATTATGATTTCATACACTAACTAATTGGTCAACCTGAATGTTTATAAGATTATTAAGATATGATTTTAAATGTGATGGGAAGTTGGTTATAAGTAAGGAACTAGAAATCAATTTAAATATGGTTTCAGTTAGTTTGGGATGAAAAGGATCTATAGTGGTAATATACATGATTGGTATTGGGGTTTACTCCCTCACTTCACATACTAAAATGATGAGTATGTTGGGTGCTTAGCCATAATATACTATTAACCATGCTTTATACTTGACCAAAATATCAAGTCAGCTTCCCCCTTGGTCATGAAATCCAAGTAGGTTGGCCTTGGGTAGACAAATGTTAAAATTATTGTTTATATTTTGTTATTTGGTGGTGTGTGTATAAAATAAAAAATAGTGAAAGTAAACAATTAATTAAAAACTACCCAATTAGGCTATGTGATCTATTCTAAGCATGTAAGTAAAAAGAAAAGAAAGTGTGAATTAATTACTAGCATATAAGGTTAATTACAAATTTTAAATAAGGTACAATGTTGATATATTCAATAGTGTATGTATAAAATATAAAACAAGTTTGAACCTATACTATGAAAGTAAGGTCTGAAAATGAACAATGTCAACAGAGTTGACCTAGTTATCTAAACAACATATAAAACATAGAACTAGGTTGACAAGGTTGATCTAGTTGACTATGTAGGGGAAGTTTTTAAGAATGCAAGATATAAAAGGAAAGAGTGTAAATAAAGAGATAGAGAGATATAAAATAACCTTGGTAGATCAGAGATACAGGGAATAAAGATTGCTATTCAAGAACCTTGATATAGCTTACAAATTTTTCTAACTAGGTTGACTAGGTCAATCAAGCTTTACATAAACTTATTGCTGAGTGCTTAAAAATGTACAGGGTCAACTGGGTCAACCTATTAGTCTAGACTAGATGTCTAAAAAGATAAAAACCTATACTAGGTTGACAAGGTTGATCTAGTAGCTTGTACCTAAAATCTTGTGCATAAAAATTAGAGCTAGATTGATAGAGTTGATCTAGTATGAAAAGTATATGATAAAAATAATGATGAAAAAGAATGAAATAAGGTAAACAAATCTTACAAGGGTTAGTTCACATTAGGTTCAATAGAATGTATGCAATCAAGAATATATCATGTCTATAAATCAATCTTGGCTCGAAGAAGATAGAACATACTTACACTTCTAATTGGGAATATATTTATTAAGTAGGAGCATGACCAATATGGTGACCCACTAGACCTAATTAGGGGATCACTTGTCACAATACACCATGCTATGAAGGGTTCTAAATCCTATAGTCTAACACAATCATGAAATAACCCTAAAAGAGTCATAGGTTTAATGTTTACTCTATTCTAATAAATAAGAAAGTAAATCTAATCTAGTGTAAACCAAAGCTTGTGGTACAAAGTGAGGGTTAGAAATAATATAAACTAAAATAAACATGCATAGTATACATATACTCATTTCAATGTATATATAATCTTAATACATGGGAGAGAAGCCCAACTGCATTATCTATCTACTCTTATAAAGAAGAAATAAAGTTAGGAATACTTGACTTTGAAGATGAACCCACTGAGCTTCAATCTCTCCCTTGGTCAATGTGCTTCACAAGATATTTTTGTGGTATGTAAGGATAACAAATACAAATCAAATATAGGCTACACAACCTTTCTATGCATACAAAATATTTTCCATAAGACAAGATCCTTATCTCCAAAGAAATTATGGAAACCTAAGCTTTATTCCTCAAGTATAATGGTCAATAAGTAGATGTTCATTCACACTTATTCTTCTTCACTTATCTATTCTAAAATTGTTATAAATGAACTTGTATATATAGTTGTATCTTTCCCTAAATCCTTCTGAATATGTCAGCTATACAGGGTTGACCTAGTTGACCTTGTATGTTTTTGGGAGGTAAATCACTAGGTCCCAAGTTAGGTCGGCCAAAGAGGTCAACCGAAGGGCTAATGAAAATCCAAGTGAAAAATATCCCTAAATAGTATAGGTCAACATTTTTAACCTTGTATAGTAATTAAAGGTTAAAAAATGTATAGGTTTGACCCAGTTAACCTAGTATAGTCAACTGGTGAAAGAGGGTCAAGGTAAACACAAAGAGGATAAAGCATGATAAATGTTTGAAATGGGTACAACAGAGAAGAATAAGCTTAAGGTAAATGGTTTTTAGGAGGTAAGTGTGTAGATGGAAAGTGGAAAAAAGGATAATAATCTTATGAAGCACCAATGTTCTACCCACCCCTTTCCTGGTGTACCCCTTAAGGAATGCACTCAAAGAGATTGAGACTCAACATGTTCCTATAAGATACAAAGTGTTAGTAATCAATAAAAGTTTGAAAATACTATGTGTATACACTACTTGTAGAAGGTTATTAAAAATGGGTATGGTCACTAATTATTCTTGTAGGGTGCATACTTCAAGGACTCTTAATTCTATTAGGATATAAATAACCCCCTCTCCTAATTGAAAAATTTCTAGACCAAAGCCCACATCTCTTGATTCCATTTAAGTATACTATCCCTCTTTACAGTAATGTAATTTTATGCCCAATCAAATTTAGATGTTGTCATTAAATTGAGGTGGGTATAAGCCTCATTTATTTTTGCTTGGATTATGAAACATAATTTTCCATCCATATCCTAAATAGCTAAAGAATGTATCCCAATTTGGGTTGGGAGGTGGCCTTTGGAGATCTTATTGAATCAATAGTGTCAAAAATATTCCTTGTTATCCCTTTTATATAATCCATTATCTCCTTGGGGGCCTAAATTGTGCTCACACCTAGATGCTTCTACATTTATTGATCAAAAATCCTTAATCACTCCCCTTATTGCATCTATAAAAATATAAGAATATTCTTTAATCCTATCAAGGCCTATAGGATTCACCTTATTTATTTTAGTTATAAATAAGATATATTCTTTCTACTCCAACTCTATTTTTTATCCTTCAGCCATCACTAATATGTGCCATGGGGCCTAATATTGAGGTGTGTGGGGGACAAGTGAGCTATGTCTATGCAGAGTGAATGCATAGTGTAGTATTTAGATGGAACAAAACAAAACACATTCAAAGGAGTGGAAGTTTTTATTTGCAAGAAATGTAACTTTTATTCATTATCAAAAAATAGGGAGAATAATATAGAGTATAATGTCTACAGTCTATGTGTACATATTAGAAGTGTAAGGAAATCTATATGTGTTATAATTTCATATTATAATGGAATTGATCCCTCTATATGTCTAAATATTGAGGAAATGTGAATGATTCATATTTATACAAATAATAAAAGAGTATAAATAAGTTTTGTTCAATTACCATGGAAGATATTTATGATATGTTGATCTTGTCAGATTTGGTAGTTGGAAATGGTTAGAACCATCAATGTTTAAGTTCTCAACCATTTAAATTCAAATCCAAGATCTCCTTTTATTAGAAATGATAGATGGATAGCTCAGTGCACATGGATAGAGTTGACATGTCCATGAGTGGATGTTATCTAGGTGCACAAAATTATGAGGCACACAAGGGAATTGAATTTGGTGGTGTGCATAGAGATGTGTTGTGAATGTAACATAAGTAATCTAATGTACTATAGTTAGAGATTTGGTGTGATATTTTGAGGCATATAATATGCATGAGTCATTGAGATGGTGAAGAAATAGTACATTTTATGGGCCATTGAGGCATGCATGTTGTTTCATGGGACTATTAGACATGCAAGACTTAAAGTTATGACACAAAACTATGGAATATGTAGTGCATTATGAAGAGTGAATAGTGGTAAGTGTGTATAAGTCAATGAGATAGCATGGGAATTACATGTTTAGCTTAGAAAAAACTTTGGGTAAAGAATTCACAAGTTTGGGTGAGAGGTGTATGCTCTACATAGTAGAGTGAATGAGGATTAAGCTTGACCATACAAAGGGCACACATGGATCATTCACCCTTTCTTGAAGAGAAATGGTCTCCATTACATTAGTGTGTATTTTAGGGAACTACACCTAAATTTTATACAAAGTGTACCACTTATATTGATCAGTGCATTTCCTAACCTTGACTAATCTAAAAAATTAATGTGTGTTATAGTAGGTACATGTGTCTATAACTTTGATGATTTGGTCCTTCTCTATAAGGTACAAGTATTTGGGATCCAAATCAGAAGGAAGTTGTGTCATTGTTGGTTCAAGAAGAAATGGATTGTAAGGATTAATAATTTACATGTTGAAGATTAGGTGCATGCCTAAGTACTACAATACATCAACTATGAAGGAATTCTCACTTGAAATGCATAAAATGGTATAGTGTAGAGGAATGTTATTTTGTTGTATACCTTTGAAGTGATCCTTCTAAAGTTACATCTAGACCTTATCACCAACTCAAAATAAATGAGGTATGTGTTGTGTGTTGTGGCACTCCTTGTATTTATATTGGGCATGAGATAGAATATTTTAAACCTACTAGTGAATAGACTAGATATGATGAAGAAAATTCTTGGCTTTGTCTACTTCTTATATTTATGCATTCAACATAGTGCTTGATGGGGTATGATAGGAGATGTCTATAGGTGTTGAAGGTTGAAACCTAAAACATGTCTAGAATGGACTATGACCAATAGAGTTATGGAGATCCCTATTTTAGGTGTGTTGGATATATAATAGGTTTTCATCCAAAGTGTGAGCATGTGTGTGATTGTACATTCAAATAATATGAACAAGTGTGTGATTGACCACTTTGGGTTTCCTATCTATCTGAAGATGAAAATTCATCGACTGATCTAGTTAATAACCCATCAAATCCCATAATGATTTCCAAAATTGAATAAAAAATGTGGATCATGGTAAGATATGATGGATGTTGGTATCCTAAAATGAGCCTAAACATGGTTGAAGAATGCTTACATAGTGCCAACTAAGTAAATGTCTTTCTTACATGTGACTATGATAGCCATATTGGATAATTGATCCATTACAACAAACATAACATAATGTTGTCATCTTTTCATGGTTATCCCAATCATGAAATCCATGTTTATAGATTCCCATGGCATAGATGGAATCGATAAAGGTGTAAAGTCTGAACTTCCTATTCATGGGCTTGGTGATGTAACAAGAGATGTAAGACTTGATGTGACACTCCACATCTATGTGCATGTGCAACTAGTAAAAGTGTGACTATAATGTGGATAGATTATTTCTCACACCAAAGTATCCTAAGGCATTGGCATAGTGCACCTCCTAGATGAGTTGTTGGTAAAGTATGATAAAGAGAACATAGAGATTCCTGATCTTATAGATAAATTGGTTAGACAAGTATAACTTCATCACTTTTTTTACTTGCATGAGGCTAGTGTAAGTCATTGTGAAGTCCTAATCAACTGAGTAGAGGGGTACCCAATCTGTGAATTTGTGGCCATATATGTCTAGAACTATGATGAGAATTGAACTAGTGGTCAACTAAGGCAATTTATGGCCTTTTTGTGCTTCCCTTTCTTATGTTTGATCATGAGATGCAACTATTGTAGGCAATTCATCCATTTCATTTGGCATACATTTACTATCTTATTCTATGACTATAGGAACTGAAGTGGTTTATTATCTAAATGAAAATCTCTCTCTTTCCTAATAATGTAGTGTTTTTATTGTTTTATTTCTTTCACAATAGCATAAAATTACTTCTCATAAGTGGATTACCTTTGCACCATGTCATTGAATGTCTCTGAGTGGTATATGTACATAATATTTTCAAACTTTATCAATTATTGATGATTTCTCTCTTATAGTAAATTATTGAGTCTCAATCTCTCTAATTTCACACCTTAAAGGGTGCATCGAGAAAGGGGTGGGTAGGCCATTAGTGCTTTATAGGATTGTTACCCCTATATCACCACTTTATATCTACACAACCTTATCCTATGTATTTCCCTAAGCCTTTCCTCCTCTCTTGCACACTCTTACAATCATTTCACCACATTAATTAACACCTACCTAAGCCTAAAACCCTTTTTTATGGTTTGCATTACACTATCATCCTAGGTTGACCCTGTATCTTAATTGTTAAAAGCATGTTATAGGTCTAGGTTATCTCTATCCAACCTAGACTAGGATCTAATTTTTTTTATCTAATAATGATATAAAGTTGTTTGGGCTAACCCTGTTAGCTAAACTTTTATAATGGTTTAGGATTATATTCAACTATATATACATATCCATTTCCATTATTTATAAGAGGATAATAAGAACAATATTATATTATACATATGCTTATCCACCATTATACTTGAGAAGCATAGCTTAGGGTTTCAATACATTATTTGGAGATATGTATATTATCTTATGGAGAAGTCTTTTAGATGCATAGAGAATTTATGTATCATAGAGATGACATATCTTTGTTATCCTTACATACCAAAATAACCTCTTGTAAAACACCTTGGCCAAGGGAGAGATTGAGTCTTGGTATGTTCATCTTTAAAGGTAATTATTCCTAACTTTTTCCCTCCTTTATAAGAGTAAATAATTTGAATTTTTACTTCTCTCCCATGCATTAGGATTTTACCTATACATAGCTTAATTAGGACTCTTATGTGCATGTTTAATTTTTATCTTTATTACCCCCACTTTGTGCCACAAAATTTGGTGACCAATATATTAGACTTTACTTTCCTTTGCATTTACTTAGTCTAGCTAGGGTTATTGCATGGTGTTGCTTGACTAGAGGCTTTAGAACCCTCTCTAGTGATGTTATTATGGTAAGAGATCCCTTGGTTAGGTCTAGCAGATCCATATTGGTCATAACCCTAAATATCTAATGTATCAATAATTAGAAGTGTAAGTAGGATTTATCTTCTCTAATCTTGGATTGATTAATAGATCAGTTACATTCCCCTTTGTAGATATTCTAGTGAAGCCAATGTGAATAAAACCCTTGTAGGTTTTCTTTCATGATTTCATTTTATCATCTTATTCTATATTTATATTTTTATAGTACTGTATCAAAATTTCTAGTATAGTCCTAATAGTATATACATAGTTTTAACACATATTCACTCCAAAATGACTATGTTTTGTCTGTATAGGTCTACTCTAGATACATGTGACTAGAACGATCAATTTGGCATAGTCTTATTCTTCTATTTTAGATTTGCATACATAGTCAAAATAGTCAACTCTATTTTTAATTCTCCTCTTTCAGCATATAGGTCTAAAAACATAGTCAAGCGAGTTGACTCTATTAATAGCTACTTTTTCAACACAAAAGTTTTTAAAACTTCATCGAACGAGTCAACTCTATTAGCATAATTTTTGAATCAACACTTGAGCATCACAACATAAAAAATTTCAATCTTAACATATTTAAACCCACCAAGTTTCATTTTTACCTCCTTTATAATTTTAGTTTTTATTTTTTAGTATTATTTTCACAAATTTATAGCCTATAAAATTGTAGTCCTACAACTAACTAGATCGACTAGCTTGACACAGTTTTGTAGCTTATTTTCTATCCAAAAAACAAAGTCAAACTATTCAATTGTGTTCTTTCATATCTTACTTCCATAAAATAATAGTGACCCATTCAACTCTATTATACATTATTTTCATATAGTGTCACCTGAATTGGCTCTGTACTCTTCACAATCAAGGAATTAACCTCTTTTTTCTAGTAATTAATTCACTTTTTCTTTCAGTTGCTTACATTCTTAGAGTAAAAAACATAGATTAATTAGGTGATTTTTCAATTACCAATTTAGTCACACTATTTTTCTCTTTTTTACACACTTACAAACCATTTTACGCACAAAAAACATTAAACATTTGTCTTCCCAAGGTCTACCTACTTGGATTTCATCACTAAAGGGGAAGCCAACTTGGTTTTATAGAAAGGTATAAACACGTGGTTGATGGTATATGTTGGTAAAGTACTCAACACCATTATAATTTAATAATTATTAATTTAAGTGGAATTCCCTAATACCAAGCTATTACCATCACCAATATAGTTCTCTTTTGGCCTAAACTTCCTGAAACCATCTTTAGATTACTTTCTAGTTCCTTATTATAACTAACTTCCAATCACATTATATGTAAATATCATCATAACTTAATAACAATTAGAAATGACCAATTAGTTAGTATCTACTTTTAAGTTACTATTTAATATTTTATCATTGTATTTTTTATCACAAAACTTTCATTAACTAGCATTGGTGCAAGGTTTGTATTATGTGTTCCAATTGGATCAATCACATTGACCCAATTACTTATGTGTTTAATTTAATCTAATCATATATTATCTTGTAAAAACTTTCTCTATTTTCAAAAAATTGTCATCTCTATTGACATAGTCTCTTATAAACTATTCAAAATATTTGCTTGTAGTACATAGCTAACCTATCTAAATGTGTCTCTTTATCTTCCTATTCAATCCCATATCTAAGCAATATATAGTCGACCTATATGAATGTTTCTTATTTTTTTCTATCTTATTTATTTTTTATAAGTACATAGTCAACCTTTATGACTATATCTTCTTTTTCTCTATTTTGTTCCCTGGTTTATAGAACATAGTTGACCAGTTTGATTTTGTATCCTATTTCCTTATTTTTATTTTTTAGCACCTCTTTAGCTTCCTTTTCTCATCATGAATTTTCTATTTAAGGATAATAAAAATTTTAATATATTGAGGTATGCTCCTTTTGTTGGTTTTGAGGTATTATTATTTTCATTGATTTCAAGTCAAGATCAATGTTATTAATGTTAAGGTTAGAGTTGAGGTCATGCATGGTGAAGTGGTATATGACAAAGAAGTCTTATGATTAGAGAAAATTTTAAGTCAACCTTTTGTCTCTATATTGAGATATAATTTGAAGGAAACCTAGTAATTCTTCTAAGGTTAATGACATGTCAAATTCAAGATCAAGATACAAGGTAAGCATACCTTTGAGTACTAGTCTTAAGGATCATTATCATATCATAAGAATGTGTATGAAGATGGTGGTCTGGTAAGATGAATACACAAAGGTATGAGTGGATGTTTAATAATGCCCAGTAATACATATGAAGTGTTGAAACACTCAAGAAGGAGTAGATTTTTAATATATATGTAAGCAAACTTTCAAGGGTATGGTCTTAAGCCTAACCATGTAACCAAACTAGTCCTAGATTCTACTTTACCTAATGAGGAGTCTTGAGGTGTTATCATGAATGTAAATCATTGGTAGAGCATGTGAGAATATGTTTTACACTATTTAAACATGTGTATAATTCATATAATAAATAAAATGAGGTTTCTATGTTACTTCTTGGCTTAGTCTTTGCATAAAGAGACTTAATATGATGGAATAGGCTTGATAGCATGTTGAGGTGAGAAGTATGAGAATTATGTGAATAAGGTTAGTAGTGTGTGAGCATGGTATAAGTTTTTATGTCATGATATTGAGGTGTTGATAGTATTGAAAGAGGTTTCAAGGTGTGTTCAAGGTCTAAGTGTGACTGGTAATTCAAGACCTAATGTGCAAAGAGACCTAATATGGCCTAATGAGGGATCAAGTTAATTTCCCAAGGTGTCATAAATCATGAGATAATTTTTATGTGTGATAGGTTTTCAAGTTTTTTGACCAATTTTGAGGTCATATCCTAAAAGGAAAAAAGCATGAAAACTGGTGATGAGGTTTTTTGTGTACACAAAATAAGGTGTTATAGACCTAAGAAGGATTTTTTTATGCTCGTTGGCATGTGAAAACTTTTCATGAGGATAAAAATAGTTCATGGTATCTAGGTAAGGGTACTCTATTTAATTTATTGGCATTTTTTTCTAGGTTGAGGGCCTAATATTTATGAATCATGGTTAAGAATGTAAGATAGTCTAAACCCTCTCTTAAACCCTAATAATTACTTGGTATGGAAAATTTTATTGGGAAGTACTCAAAATGTATTGGGTGACCTATTTTTATGATTTTATAATTTATATGATTCTGTCATGTTTCTCTATGTGGCATTGGTCTATTAGGAGAGTGAGTGGAAGTTATAAGAAACCCCTTATTTCTCATATTTTTGATGTAGTATGTAGGGTTGACAAGGTAAAAGCATGCAAATATTTTTAGGATGATGTGTGAACTTGTATTTTATGACCATGTAAATTTTTTTATAGGTTTAATAACTTAAATATGCTAAAATATTCATGGAATTTGACCTATCGCTAAATAGGCCTAATGAGGAAGATAGTGAGAAAACTACGTAAAAGTGAGAATGAGATTAAGGATGGAATAAAATGGACTAAGGATGGATCAAAATAAATGGGTTTAATTTTAAATACCTATATCTCATATACCATTTTATTATAATTTTTTAATATACTCATATACAAGAAAAAAATTGTTCTCAAAGTGACCTGTCTAACACAATGAAGTTTGTGTAGGGTGAAGGAATGAGATTGGTCTATAATACCAATATTGATATTGAAAATAATAATATATCTATTTAAATATGTTATAATGATTCTTAATTATCATATATAATCTTTTTAAGTTAATAAAATTGTTCTCATAGGTGTTCTAAGACTTGGTTTTCATGACTATGTTTTTGGAGATGCAGGCATTTTTTTGTGTATAAGTGAGAATGATGTTCCTGAGTATTTTTTCATAGATTTTAAAAATAAAATGAACATTAAGTTGTTATATATGTCTCATATGTTATTTTTAATTTATTTATATTCATTATAAACTCTTATAAATGTGTGAAAATTCAAAGATTCTTAATTGGGTTTTAGGAGCATGTGTGCAGTTCTAAGAATATGAAGATGATTAGTTTAAGGTATTATGACCTATATTATGAAATATAAAGGAATTTATGATGAAAATTAGGTAATTTATTTTATATAAATGTTATTTTTTTATGTGTTAATGTTGATTGTATGCATCATATTTTCAAGACAGACTTTTTGGTAATGAGAAGGCCTTATTGTGAGTAGACCCAATTATGTGGTTCAAGGGGTGAAATGAGATAAATGGTGTTGAGTATCTAAGGTGAGATTGTAATGGGTTTAATTGAATTATTTTTAATTTTTTTTTTTAAAATTTTTGGTATCATATTTTTTCCATATGGTCAAGGTTAAACGCGTGCTTTGAGAAGGCCTAATTGCATTAGGTCTCTATTAGGCCTAATGGTGATTTTAGTCCTTATGGATGGTGACTGACATATGTAATGTTTGTTTCACTTTTGAAACATGTTTTTTGATATATTATAAGGGTTATAAAATTATTTATAGGTTATTTTTCAACCAATATGGGTGATATCAAGAGTTAAGTATAAAGAGAAGGTCTAATAGGCCTAATTTGAGTTAGAATAATGAGGATATGAGTGAATGATTTAGAGGTTTAGAAACAAGGTAGAGGGATTTAAGAACATAATATAGGTATGTTTAATATTCCATGAATATCTAAAAATAATTATAGATATTATAGGCAAGGTCATTTGACCTAATTCTGCCAAGGAAAGGGCTAGTTTAGCGAGAAGGCCTAATAGGCTATTTGAGAGAGATAAAAGAGTTTTAAGAACCAAAAAAGGGTATCATCATCAGTTGAATGAGAAATATGTTTCCAATTTTTATCATAGTTTTAATTTATCTGAGTTGGTTCTAATTTATCTAGGGTTCGGTGCCTCCTCATAAGTTTGTGCTTGTTAAAGAACTAGTTGAGTTAGTGCTTGACTAATGAAGGGGTTAGTGGTCCTTTTGAGGTTAGTGCCTCAATAAATTTTTATTAATTTATTATATTATTATACTCCAAGATGTGTATAAAAAAATTTTATTCCCAAATAGGGTTTCCCACATATCTCATGTGTTAGTATGTTGTTTGATTTCATAGATGCTTGTTTATGCATTGGTTAATGTATGTGAATCAATGATTCATGGATGATAAGCGAAATTGAAGGATTGTTTTAAGGAATATGATTTATCCCCCCTCTCATTATCTATGACTTAAAACATTTTTTATTAGACTAGGTCCTTTGAAGGAGTCATAATATCATAAATGAGATCCTAAGTAAGTAAAGATGGCTAGTCAAACACAAGGTGCTTTTTATACAAGGATCCATTGTTTAATGAATCCAATTATGATTTTTGGAGTGTTAGGATGAGGAAATATTTTATGTCTCAATTTAATTATTTTTGGTAATCATTTTTGGATGGATATACTATACCCCCCATTCCTCCTACAAATGTAATAGGCAAAAAAGTTAGTGACAACAATTTAAAAGCAATGAATGGTATTATGTGTGGACTATTAGAGGCAAAATTTATGAAGGTAATGCATTGTATGTATATTAAATAAATGTGGTAAAATTTTCATAATATACATGAGAGAGACTCCAAGGTCAAGTTGGCTAAGTTTCAAACCCATAGAAGATACTTTTAAATCCTAAGGATGAATGAAGATGAGATCATTGTAACCTTCTTGTTGAGGGTTGATGAAGTGATCAACATCATAAGAAGCCTAAGTAAAGAATTTAAAGAGTATAATATTTTTCAAAAGGTTTTAATATCTCTAACTTCCAAGTTTGATTCTAAAGTTTTTTTTTAAGAGATGCAATATCTAGTTAAGCTAGAGATGGGTGGACTTCATGGCACCCTAACAGCCTATGAGATGAGGACAAGAAAAGAAAGACATAAAAATAAGGAATATGTTTTCAAGGAAGAAAATAAGTCAAATAAGAATAAGACACAAGGTAATAAATTCAAAGATAATGATGCATTTGATATTGATGATGATGATTTGATAGCTATGTTTTCAATAAAATTGAAAATTGATTTAGGTAAATACAAGGGTAAGTTGCCCTTTAAATTATTTAATTGTGGAGAAATTGAATATTTTTATAAAAAGTGCCCTCATAAGCATAAGGAAAAATATGATAAAATTCATATAGGTCTAATAAGAGCAAGAAAAGTTTTAAAAGGTATGATGACAAGAAGTTTTTCAAGAATAAAATAATCCTTTACACCAAGGAAGATTGCATCTCATCTGATAAGAGTGAGAGAAGTGATTATGAAAGTGACCATAAGGTGATGGTATTGATGTCAATTAAGTTATCTTCATGTTTTAGGAAGTAATTTATTCAAATTAATAAGAATCCATATGGATTGAAGGTACTGTTGGAGATTTAGATGAAGAAAAAGGTGAGGTGGACTTGAGGTTGAGTTGATGAATGCTCTATAATAATTAAAGATCATGAATAAAAATAACAAGGTGACAAGGTATCTTGTCAAATATTATGAGGAGAAAATAAGTTTATTTGAAAGTTAGACTAATTAACAACTCCAATGAATAAGAGGAAATAGTTAAAAAGGTGGAGACTCAAATGGAGATTATGACTGCAAGCCTAAAGGCTAAAGAAGAAGATTGTGAAAGGAATGTAATTGTACTATATTCCTTTAGAGATGAGTTGGATTAGGAATAAAGTAAGATGAAGTCCTTTATGAAGTTTTAAAAGAGTACCAATGATCTAGACAAAATTCTAAGTTGTCAAATATTGGTAATGACAAAACAGGTCTTAGTTTCAATGGAGACCAAAATAAGAACACTAATGTGAACATGAAGGTCAATGGTCAATCAAGGAATGAGGGTACTAGTAGAATGAAGGCTAATACTAATAGGTAACCTAATTATATAAGGTATTATAACCTTTTCAATTGTTATTTTTATTCATGTAACCAATTTAGTCATAGATCAAGGTATTGTAGAAGGCCCTCCAAGAATGAATATGCATAAAGTATGAGGAGAGTCATCAGTCAAGAAGTATGGATCATGGTGTGTTTTTATCAAGAGAAATAGTGCGTTTCAATTATCAAAAGGTTTTTCATATTTCAAAATTATGTAATCATGGATTCTCAAGTCAAAATAAGAAGGTTGAGGCCCCTAGAGTGTAAGAAAGAAGACAAGATAGTGAATGGAAACAAAAGGTAGCTAAGGTGAATGATGAAAAATATTCAAGTCCAAGTGGACTATTTTCCATGGTAGATCATAGTTTAGATGTAAAGGAGTGCCAAGAATTCTCCCTATCATCTCAGATTGTGGATGGAGTCAAGACCAATAGACCAAGTTAGATTGTTATTCAAATAAATATTTAAGAGGTCAAACCAAAAGGGATATTCAAGCCTAAGAGGATCATGAAGGAAGTTCAATCTAGTAAGGACATGGAGATATATAAATATCCTAAGTTTATGTTGTTTTAGTACCCTAGAGAAGAGGTGACTCCATTAGGCTTCATGGAGGCACTCAGCTAGTGAGCAGAAGCATGAAGTATGCTTGGTCTTAGGGGAAATTTTGTGTTCTTTATTGACATTTAGATCTAAGGTTTAGTTAAAATTCTATTGGAGGTGTGATCACAAGAGATGGATTATAAAGAACTTGTGATGACTTGATTGAACCAATTCACTATCATGATAGTTTATAAATATCTCATGGAGATAAATGGAGACAATCGTGATCTAAGAGTAGGTATGTTGTTTCAATTCCAAGGATTATATGGTTTCCAAAAAAATGACTCTTTGTCATTGATTTCAAAGTAGTAAAAAGTTCTATTTTGGGATAAAGGTCAGTTTGAAGAAGATCAAGCTTGGGGAGATGTGAATTATCAGCTTTGTTTAAATGTTTTCCATAAATGATGAAGGGGGATATAGTTGAGGTGTGTTCTTATTGTTGGTTTTGAGGCATTGCTATTTTCATTTATGTTAAATTAAAGATGGATGTCATTAATGTAAAGGTCAGAATTGAGGTCATGCATGGTGAAGTGGTATGTGATAAAGATGTCTTATGACTAGATAAAATTTGAAGGTAACCTTTTTCCTCTCTGTTGATAGAGAATTTGAAGGAAACCTAGTAATTATTTTGATGTTAATGACATGTCAAGGTCAAGATAAATATACAAGGTAAGCATACCTTTGAGTACTAGTCTTAAGGGTCATTGTCATATTATGAGCATGTGTGTGAAGATGGTGGTTTGGTAAGATGAATAAAAAAGGTATAAGTGGATGTTTAATAATTCCCAATCATACATATGAAGTTTTGAAACACTTATGAAATTTTTAAGGAAAAGTTTTAGGGATATGGTCTTAAGCCTAAGCATGCAACTGGACTAGTACTAAATTCCACCTAACCTAATGAGGAGAATTGAGGTGTTATAATGAATGAAAATAATTTGTATATAATGTGAGAAGATTTTGAAATTGTGTAAAAATTTGAATAAGTAATATAAGCCTTTAGAGGTGGTTTGTAGGTTAGTTCTTCGCTTAGTCCTTGCATAAAGAGACCTAGTGTGATGGCATAGCCCTGATAACATGTTGAGGTGAGTAGTATGAGAATTATGTGAATAAGGTTGGTAGTGTGTGAGAATGGTATAAGGTTTTATGTCATTATGTTTAGGTTTTTAGATAATTTAAAGAGTTTTCAAGGTGTATTTAAGGTCTAAGTGTGAATGCCAGTTTAAGACCTAATGTGCAAAGAGACCTAGTATGGCCTAATGAGGGGTCAATTAGATTTCCCAAGGTGCCATATCTCATGAGAGAATTTTTAGAGGTGTGATAGTTTTTTAATGTTTATTTACAAATTCTTAGGTCATATCCTAAATTATAAATCATAAAAAATGGTGATGAGGTTTTCTATGTATATAGAATAAGGTGTTGTAGACCCGAGAAGGATTTTATTATTCTTGTTGGCACATGCAACCTTTGCATGAGCATAAAATTATTTCATGGTAGTTTTTTAAGGTTAATATATTTAATTTCTTGGAATTTTTTATTGTTTTTAGGTCCTAAGCTTTATGAATGATTTTTAAGAATGTAAGATAGTTTAAACCCTCTCTAAACCCCTAATAATATGAAAGATCTTATTGGAAAGTGATCAAAATAGATTGGATGACCTATTTTTATGATTGGATAATTTATATGACTCTCTCATGTTTTTCTAGGTGTCATTTTTTTGTTATAAGAGTGAGTGCAAGCTATAGGAAACCCCTTATTTCTTAGATTTTTGATGTAGTAGGTAGGGTTATCCAAGTCAAAACATGAAAATGTTTGGAGGATTATGTGTGAGAATTTTAGTTTATACATGTCATTTTTTTATCAGGTTACATATCGTAAATATGCAAAAATGGTCATGTAAGTTGACCTATTGTTAAATAAGCCTAATGAGGAACACTGTAAGAAAACCATACAAAAGTGAATGGGATTAGAGGTGGGTTGTAGTGGACTAAGAATAGATTGAAATTCATGGAGTTAGTTTTTAATACATATATGAAATACCAAATTTTATTATAAGTTTTTAAAATGATCATATGCAATCAAAAATTTGTTCTCAAAGTGACTTGTCTAACATAATGAAGTCTGTGTAGGGTGAAAGCATGAGATTGGTATATAAGACAAATATTGATATTAAAAATTGTAATATATATATTTAAATATGTTATAATTATTCTTAAATATCATTAAAAATCTTTTTTAAGTTCATAAAAGTTTTCTCATTTATGTTCTAAGACTTGGTTTTTATGACTGTGTTTTTAGAGCTATAGGTAGTTTTTCTGTGTATGAGTAAGAATGATGTTCCTAAGTCTTTTTTCATAGTTTTGAAGACTATAATACACATTAATTTGTTATATACATATAATATTATATTTTTAATGTATTTATATGCATTATAAACTTATATTAAAGTGTGAAAAAATAAATACTCTTGATTGGGTTTTTGGAACTTGTGTGCAGTTTTGAGTAAGCATATGAAGATGATCGGTTTGAAGTATTTTTCTTGTATTATGAAATATAATTGACTTGATTATGACACTAAGGTCATGTATTATATATCTATTTTATGTTTTTATTTTTTTATGTGGAAAATTTGAGTGTATGCATCATATTTTCAAGATAGACTTTCTAGCAGTGAGAAGGCCTAATTATGAGTAGACCTAATTGTGTGGTTCATAGAGTGAACTATGATAAATGGTGTTTTAGGAATAAGGTGAGATTATAATGGGTATAATTTAATCATGTTTTAATTTTTTCATCCATTTTTGGAGTATCAAGGTGTTCCATGGTGGTCAAGGTGAAATGTGTGCTTTGAGAAGGCCTAATTGCATTACATCTCTATTAGGCCTAATGGTGATTTTAGTCCTTATGGATGGTGACCGACCTATGTAATGGTTTTTTAAATTTTTTAAAATGTTTTTTAATTTATTAAAATTGTGATAAAATTATGTATATGTTCTTATCTAACCAATATGGGTGAGATCAAGAGTCAAGTATAAAGAGAAGGTCTAATAGGCCTAATTTGAGTTAGTCAGAATATTGAGGATATGAGTGAATGATTTAGAGGTTTCGAAAATAGGTAGAGGGATTGAATAACATAATATAGGTATGGTTAATATTTCATTAATATATAAAAATTATTATAGATATGATGATCAAGATCATTTGACCTAATTTTACCAAGGAAAGGGTTAGCTGAGCAAGAAGGCCTAATAGGTTATTTGAGAGAGATAGAAGAGTTTAAAGAACCAAAAAATGGGATAATCATAAATTAAGTGAGAAAAATGTGTCCAAAAGTGATCATAGGTTCAATTTATTTAAGTTTTTTTATGATTTACCTATGGTTTTGGTGCCTCCTTGTAAGTTGGTGCTTGTTAAATGACTAGTTGAGTTGGTGCTTGACTAGTAAAGGGGTTGGTGCTCCTTGTGGGGTTAGTGCCTCAATAAATTTTGATTAATTGATTATAATAATATATTCCAAGATTTTTCTTATTGTTTTTCATCCCACAAGAGTTTTTCCCACATATCTCTTATGTTCTTATATTTTTTACTTTTATATATGCTTATTTATGCATTGGTTAATGTATGTATGTTAATAAATGCTTCATGGATGATAAGTGAAATTTAAGGATTATTTTAAGGCAATTTATTCACCCCAACCCTCATTATATGTACTTTAAAACATAATCCAACAAACATGATGAGTCTTACCCATCCTAATAAGTTTCTCGAATAGCTTTTATCTTCCACCCTAGATGAAAGTAATGTGCATGTTTCCACTCACACTACCTATTATTGGACTCCTCATTCATAACCATTTTATAATCCTTTATTATACTTAAACTATGATAATTAACTATAGTAAAAACTTTAAATTATCTTTGTAATTAAAAAAATTCCTCAACATAAAGGAGATGACCCTTAAACCATCTATAGTTTGATGATAGGACCTTCTCTCATAGATTTGGGGGAGACACTTTCTTTGCTTCTCAACCTTTCTCTTACATTTTTAATCCTTACCATGCCATGACTTCTTTTATGACCTCTTCAACCTCAATTCCAAATATCTCCACTAACATGTTAGGTTCAACATCTAGTGGGCCTTTTCCAAAGACCCTCCTCCTTAACCATTTCATTAGTGCATCTTTTGATACAAATGTTAATCATGATACTCATGCTTACTTTTATTATAATTCTAACCATTCCAATAGTGAATATTTTGATACAAATATTGATCATGATACTTGTGCTTCCTTTTCTACCAATGCTTCTCATTCCATTAGTGTGATGTATACTACTAATCATAATACAACCCAAGCCACTAATACCAATACCAATGCTTCACATGTTGTACACACTAGTCAAAATAATACCCAAACTCATCAAATTTTATTAAAAACATTCAATAAAATGAATATTTTTCAAACCAATAACATAAATCAAATTATGGAAATGTAAAATCATCACATTCACTTTCAAAACTAACCCCAACAAGGTTCATGGGGAGCACAAAATCTAATTGCCCCTACCCCATAAGGATTCCCATGGTAATCTCATTCATAAACCACCCCTTATTAACAAAATGATCAAAAATATCCAAAATTAACCTCTTTTACCTAAAATTACTAACATTGACATAGGATGTATCATGCCTACCATCAATTATAATAGGTCCACTAATCTGACATTACATTTAAAAACATTTGGTAATCTCTATAAAAATTGGGTCAAAATTAATGCCTTTGTTACTACTAAGCTATTATATAAAACAATCTCAAGAGATTATTTATATTGGTACAATAAACTAAAAACCTATTCTATCACTAGCTTGGAATATTTGGTTAACTCCATCATATAAGAGTTTCAAACTAATGATCTCCCTCAGAATACCTTAGCTCACTTCATAAATTAGAAGCAACTTGAAATTGAAATGGCATAAACTTTAATCAAAATATGGAAGAAATTGTATAATAAATGTGAGAATAAAATGGCATATGATTATATATTTCATCTATTTACCAATGTTCTCTAACCCAAGTTGTAATATCAGGTTAGGACTCTCTGTCCAAGAACATTGGAATAAGCCCTCAACCAAACTACATGACAAGAATTTATCATTCACCAATTTGAACCATCTAAACCTCACATGGAAAATTTTATGCTCATTAAAAAAACCTATAATGATGCCAATGATGGTGTCACAAATACTAATGACACTATTCACAACATTCAAGCCATCACTCCCAACACCACTATGGAACATGTTCCCCCTCCAAAAAATAATCCTAACCCTACATTTTCTTAAACAAAAAACATTAATTTATGGATACCGTTATCATTAGATGATATTCAAAAGTGTCTTCCAAGGCCTCTACCATGATATTTTTACCCCACTCATCCAGTGAAAACATGGTATGGTCCAAAAAAAAATTATTAGTTTTACACAAGTTGGGGCCACTCTCATAAGACTTGTAAACAATTACATAATCTAGATATGGATTTACTTCTTGGCATAAACTTTGATCATGAATCATGCATTCATAAACTCCAACAATTATATGATATAACCTTTAAATCTCATAAAACATAAAAAAAAATCAAGCTAATGCTCATCTTGTATATATCTTGTTATATACAAAGACCCTCTTCCTAATAATCAAGATAGAAATGACAAGCCTAATCATTCCACAGATAATGTTGAAAATATTATAGACCTTAATAATGAATAAAATGTGGTAAATATGACTAAAATTATAAGGTTATTTGATTTTATTGACTCTAATCCCACACACACACACACACCAAACCCCTCAAACATTATGCATCATTCAACACTCTTCCCCATATCATCTCATGGATTTGGGGCAAGAGGACCTTATAAATTTCCAAGAACCACCTTCAACATCTAAAATGGATAATACCTCTCACACTATATCTACTATTCCCCCAACATCTACACACATAGACAAGATTCCCCAACCTTCCAGCAATATTTATTCAAACCAATCACAAGAAATACCTAAATCAACTATCCTACCATCCAAATACAATCAACCTATTTTTACTCAAACTAAAACAACTCCATCTTACCAACACAAATTTGAATGCACTTTTAACCCTCCTTATTAGTAGTTATTGCAATAATATGCACCTATATCTACTAATCTCCCCATGGGTTATGATGAATGGGACCCCATTATAGAACTTTCTCATGTCCCATATAAAATACTTTTTTTATAATTAATGTGAACTTCCCCCCATCATTATAACTATATGATGAAATTTTTATTTTAAATGGACATCCCTCATCCTCCTTTAGTAGGATGTGAAGCTACCTTGTCTAGATCTAAATATAGTATACTATAACAATTTGGTAGACCTTAGACTCATTGTATGAGGATTGTCTCTTCATCTACATGCCAATGCATCAAATTCCACAATAATGGTGATATTTATAAGATTAAATGGGAAACAAACCCTTATAAGTTTGAAAAATTCCAAGAATGTGGTGTCTTTAAAATTCCTACCATTGAACCCTTGCCTAGTATCCCATTTAGGGAATCTTAAAATTTTAATTATCCTATCAATTATACCGAAGGTTATAAGGGTCACCACAAACTCATCAAGAACACACCACCTAACCTCCTAGATTATGATTATGATGAGTTGGATGAGATTAGCCTCAATATCAAAATTTATGATCTATCCCCTCACCTCTTTGCCAACCTTTTACCATCCTTGAAACCTCACTCTTCTTAGCCTCATATTGATGATATACCTATGGCATTAACTAAGAATAGACATTTTATTCATCATGTGAATTCCATTTAAAATATCATACCTACATGTACCATCAACATGCATACACATGATTATGATCATGGTTATTCTTTATATGATCCATTTCTATGAGCACTTGTCTAGACTAGAGATGTTGAGATTCTTTGATATCATACTTCTTTATTTTATTTTTTATATTCATATAAACATATTACTTATTTCATATTGCCTAATTATATTATTCTTCCTTATTTTCATAGGGTAGAGATGGAGTGATTGATTGATACACCTTCAGTCTCAATAGAGCCTCTTAGAAGCATGCTCATGGATCATGCCATGACTGGTCCTTATAATTGTATTAGATATCAAGATCCTTCTAGCTTGCTTCCCATAGAGATGCTAACTAATTCTATTAATCCTTATACATGTCCCACCTCACATTTATCTAAGCCTAATCTAGTTCTTAATCCTTCTCTACCTTCAACTAAGCCTCATCCTATTTATGATCCTACTTTACCTTTAGATGATCCTAGCTTAATAGTTATACCAAACCTACCATCCCTTGGTAATGTCTTTATTCATTTATCATAGCTGTATCCCATGCCCATCTAATGGGACAATCAACCTTATTATGATATTCATAAAGTTACCGATCATTGATCTAGAGACTGATATTTATATCATCCTTCCCTAGTGTCCCCTTCTACCTCTTTCATTAGTAGACTCCCAAAGTTTACTAATAAGCATATTTGTTACTTATATGGGATATATAATAATTATTCCACCCATTGTAAAAAAGTTTAACAATATATTAACACATTACATCCCTCCCTTGATCATCCCAAAGAAAAGGCTATACCTCCTCCCAATTTATTACATGAGTAAATACTTAAATATGGGTAGCTATATTGGCTTTGGCACTAGTGCAGTACCCATCATACTGATCATTGTCACATTCTCAAGTAGCACCTTCATGATCACCTTATGACAATTTTTTCACCTATTATTCATCTTTCTGTAGGTTACTCATGTAATAAGGATCATCTTTCTTAATCTATGGCTTCTCCCCCACCTATGGTTCCTACCCTTGCTATGATTCCTTCTCTATTGGTGGTGTCACCTTCTTGTCCCATAGATACCATTCCTATTCTATCATATGTTCTCATCCTTGAGTATTTTATGCATAAGAGTCCTCATGACCATGATCCTCTAGTTATGCCTACATTTTCTATTGTGTAGATTTAGAGAGAGGCCTTTTCATATCTTTTCATGAGGATAGATGAGACTCTGGTTGCCATTAGGATCCAACTTCATAGAGATATTTTAGATGCCATAGATAACATTTGTGGACAAATTTATTAGTATTTGTGAACATGGCATGGTGTTCCTTCACTTTGTTCTTAATTATGATTATGGATTAAAATTTTCATCCACTTTTATATATCTTATATCATTTGACTATGTGTCAAATATGGTTTCACCTATCTATTTCACATGGATATTTATATTAAACATTATGTGTTATATATGGTTTCATTTTATTTCATATTTTATTATGGATTTTTTTCATTACTTTCATGATTTTATGATTATATATATATATATATATATATATATATATATATATATATATATATATATATATATATATATGATTTCATTTCTTTCATGGATTTATTTATCTTTCCCAATGACTATTTTCTACCATATAATTATTGTGACTTGGTTATACCAACCTTTTTCCCCTTAGTAATCTTTATTTACCATGTGATCAGTTAGAAAACAAGACATATCATTGTAATACTATTTTATTGATCTAATTTATATCTCCCTTTATTCCCTTATCTCCTTTCACAAATTAAGCATATATATGGTTTCAACTTGAGATTACATATTGGTTCAGATGTAAGCCTAAGTGTTTAGTCAATAAAATATTTGGATACTTAGCTACCTTCAACCAAATTCTAAAGCTCATTCATGTGTACCAATTTTATAACTCATGTTGGTTATTAAAAATCCACATGGAGGAGGAATCATAAAAGCCATGAAAGTTAAAAGCCAAATAATTTGAACAAAAGGCAATGATACAAAAGAGAACATACAATTTCAAAAGTCAAATCAAACTAAAATATGTGATTCATAATAAGTCTCATTTTTCTAATTAAATATCAAACTCCAAATTTGTCCTCATGATAGAGTCGAGATCCATTGGGGTGTGTTAGGCTAGTAGATTAGTAAAGGAGAATAAAAAGTATATTTTCATGCCACCTACTTTCTCACACAAGTAACCAATATTCATAGTAGACAAACAACTCTCTAAGAGGTTGTGAGGAATGGGGAACATGTTATGGGAAGGTAGGTCCATTTTAATTTATTTATTCATATAACCCACATGATTTGATCTTAGTATCTCATCTATTTGCGTATATATCTTTGCACTTATTGTGAGTAGGTATTTGTTGTATTTTTATGGTTACTAGATTCTTAGTGTCTCCCTTTGTACCTAGTATGCTTCATGTTTCCTAAGGTCTTATCATTGATGCCTATGTCATGATTTTTTTATATTCCCACTTTCATTTACAAAATTCCTAATATTTCCCATTGAGAAATATTATTTTTTAGTTGATCATTCCCCATAGGGTTTCCCTTTGTGTGTTATTGTTCAAGACCATGGATAGGACTAGGCCCTCCTCACAAATTACCACATTACAAACATATATTTTAATCATTCCCACCATTGTTTTCAACTCATTAGTTTTCCATTTGTTATTTATTATGTAAGACCATAGATAGGACTAGGCCCTCCTAACAAAATATTCCAATATCCAATTCCTACTTTAACCAAATCACAATGAAATGACATATGTCAAATTTGAGATAAGTAGTGTTTGATTGTAAGTTACACTTTATTAACATGTTTCTTATATTGATTTAGTATGTTTAATGATTAATTCATTAATATTTCACTTGTATCATCTTATTTTCTGATTGCACATATGCTTGTAGCCATTTTATTAAATATTTCATAGTTCCTAACTTGAATTAGTGTGATTAACTTAATTTCATTTTAAATTTTTGTCTTTATTTTATACTTCCAAAAATTATTTAGTATGATTGATTGACTTAATTATTTTTTTTATAACATTGGTCTTTCATGTGCCTCGCATTTTATTATAATATTTTTGTACTTCCCAACATGATATAGTGTGATTTTTATTTGTTTTAATTTGGCCCAAATATTTATGTGGTTTAAAGATATTTGTTTCTTTTTCCTATCTTTGGTTTGTTATTTTTTTTATTACACATTTCCCATCATGATATACTGTGTTACATTTGTTTTTTTATTAGTTATACTTTTCCAAATAATCTTTGCCTTTTTATTTTTAACTATGCACATATATCAAATAATTATAGAAAAGAAAATATACATCACATCTTTTCCATAACATATACAACAACAAAAATTACATGTGCTAAAAAGGAAATATATCCATGCATCCACATCCAAATACAAGTACAACACATGAGCCCAATACAACTATCAACATCAATATATTTATCCCATGTGTTTTATATAATACATAATACAAAATACAATAGCTCCAACTCTAAGGTTTGGCTCCATCATGTCTATCATGTGGCCTAGCCACATTTCCCATTAATACCTATGACTATCCTCTTTAAATAGTGCACTTTAAAGAGGTAATCTAGGATCTCAATCCAACAACTTGTCCCTATAGATTGGCCACTTGGATTGGACCTGACTTAGATGGATGATGGTCACTATGTGATTAGCTCTTTTCTATTATAAGGCCTACTAGGCTTGTGCCTCTCATTCTCTAACCCATACCAGTGTTTTTAGCCTATCACCACATGCTTGTGTCTACCTCACAACATCTCCCACTAGTCTAAACTATCCCACCTAGGTTGGGGTAGATGAAACCTTGAGAACATCCAGAGTAGTAGGGTAGTATAGTGCCAATACCCTATCCAAAATGTCATTATGAATATCCATAACTAGGGCTCCCCATCAAATCTTGTCTATCATAAGATCTACAAAAATAAAACTAGATAGACATAATATCACATAATCATAGTAAAACTAGTGTCTTGTATCAAAAACTTAAATCAAATTAAAATATTTCTCACTAGTGATGGTGTCTTGAATAATAGTCTTCCCATATACTCACTCACCAAGCATCTCCTTTGTCAGGAACTTTAACACTAGTGAAAACCCAAGAGTCACCACTTGATATCATTGATATCCCTTCCTTATGGGTGACTCTATGGACCAAATATGTCATGGAGCAATTTTGGGGTCCCTTTGTGCAACAACAAATTCATGTGTCTCCTTGCATCAATGGTATTTCTATATTTGATGAGGATGTAGTGGTTATTTTTGCCTCCTTTCTATGGTTCCTATTGTGCTCTTATATCCACATCTATCACATCTCCTCATGTTGGCTCTACTACCTCCTACTATCATTCTTGACTAGCCAATGATCTATCATACTAAGACTTGATCACTAGTATTTACATAGGTACCCTTACACCTCATATCCCTCTTGACTCTAACATGCCATACATAAAAAGCTAACACTATGAGAGGATATATTGGATGGGGGATTGATATCTATCCTAGTACATGTGCCACTAGATGTGGTTCCACCCATGAAGTATAGTGGCTGGTGATCCACACCTATGTTAATCCTATCACAATGGCTAACCAACTAGGCCATATGGTAGCTATGTGAGTGTAGGGATACCACACAATCTCCCCTTATGTCATAGTCTATAATGTAGGAACATGGTACATGACTCAACTACATGGAATTATATCCACCACAAGACTTGAGGAAACCTATCATCAATTGCATTGGGTAACCCAACTAATTGATACAAGTAGAACCTCTCATATATCTACTCACTAAGAAAAATCACAAGTCCTATGGTGTTCTACCCTCTAGAAAACATCCCATACATATCATGCATAAGTTAGACCCATATGATAGCCCCAAAATCATAAAGTACTCTTTCATCTAATATAGACTAACACAAGGCTATCACATACAATAATACCTTATCATATGACTTTTGACATAATACTCATGTTATCATAAGTCATATCACCACCTTTTGGATGTCTAGAATGGTCATAATATAAATGTCAAATAATTTCACCCTTAACCTAGGGTGAATCCTACTATCTAAGCATGTATCCCACTAGGGTAATGTTCATCTCTCATCCTCTAACTCTAGTGTATTAGTAATCATCAATGTCCCATGTATCAAAATTCCAAGAAATGCATGGACATCCTCTAGAGTGATTACCACCTCAATGGTGTCCCCATCCACCTCATATCAAAAAGTGTTGGTCAACCATTCCCATGATCCTAGGAACATGACAATGAAATCAACAATCAAAGGGATCCATCTCATCTTCATGATTCTGTCAAAACCCAAGGTGACCAAGTGAGCTCTAACCACTTCTGTCAAATTATATAATAGATATAGTAACTATAATGCATCTGTCAGGTGCCAATATCTTTTCATATTTGTAAAATACAAAACATAAAGGATGTATCAAATCTTCATGTCATAAATAATTAAAATGCATTCTTAAAAATTTACAAACTAACTACATCATCTGGTTAGATTTAGTTTCTTATGTTTCCTTATTTTTCTACATAATCAGTCCATTTGATACTAAATCAACCTTTTCTCTTTAAAACTATATTGGCTTGTTTAATATTAAATCGGCCCTTTCCTATCTGTAACATACTACATCAACCCTCTGGTATATAGTCAACCTTCTTTAGCAAAATGTATCAGCCACTTACTACCAATTACATCATCTATAAAGTATACAATTAGCCATCTCATTTTAGACTACTTTAGCCTACTATTATGTAGTCACCCCCCTTAAAAATACTAAGTTGACTAGGTTGAATTTGACTAAGTTGACCCCTTATTTCTCTCTCACCTTATGAACTAAGTTGACTAGGTTAAATTTGTCCTTTCCCTAAGATGATTTTTAAACCATTACCATAAATGCATTAGGTATTTATTTGTCTAACTTTTTCCTTCCCAATACCTCATTATGCCCCTGTTCTACCTAAAAAATTCCTAGGTTCAGTTTCAATGCCTAGAATTTTCCTATCACCCAGTTTTCTATATTTAGCTAAATTTCAAATAAAATTACTCAAATTTTTTAAAATTTATGTTTTTTTACCTATGGTATAATCATTGTGGCCACAAGGCATCCTCCCCATATTAGTTTTCATCTCCTCACCATGGTTTCTCTCTAGTCTTGAACGAGGTCTCTCAGAGCTTTATTTTCTTAGATAGTAAAATAACAAATGAATTATTTTTCCCCCTATTTATATTTTTTATTTAAAATCATTTACCTGTTAGATATTTACCACCAAAATTTTTATTTTATCCATATATTTGTTTATATTATCTCTTTTTAGAACCAAAATATGTTCTAAAATCATGATGTTGTAGAGAATTTTTTCACATATTACATGTATTTTTTGTAAGAATTCTAGTTTTCACTCTTTTTTGATAATTTATATAGGTTTGCCTAATGTTACCTACATTGGACACCTTCACATTTATTTTACTTCATTCCTTTTCTATAACACTAAGATAAGTAAAAGTATGTGTTTTTCAATTCTATCCTTTCATTTATCTTACTTGCTTCTTAATGCAATTTATTTAGCTTCAACATTATGTGTTACTATGTTCTTTTCCCAAAGAACCATCCCTTATTACACCTATATGACATGTGATGATCTTTAAGTGGGGAATATATATACACATAATATTTTTAAACTTTATCAATTACTAATTCTTTCTCTCTTGTAAGAACTTGTCGAGTCTTAAACTCTTTTAGTGAATGTCATAAAGGGTACACTAGGAAAGGGGTGGTTAGACCATTAGTGCTTCATAGGATTGTTATCTCCTATACCTCCACTTGATATCTATACAATATTATCCTATGTACTTCCATAATCCTTGTCTCCTCTCTTACACACTCCTCCAATGATTTCACCACCTTTATTAGAACCAACCTAAGCTTGAAACCCTTTTTAACAATTTGAATTAAACTAGCAGCCTATGATGACCCTATATCTTAATTATTAAAATCATGTTATGGTTCTAATTCCATTGTATCCAACCTAAACCAAGATCTAATTTTTTTAATCTAATAATGATATAGATTCAATTAGGTTGGCCCTATTAGCTAAACTTTTGGATAGATTTAGGGTTAGATTTAGCTATATATATACATCTATTTCTATCATTTTGGATAGGAGAAGAATATTATATTTTGTATATTCTTATCAACCATTCTTCTTAAGGAGCATAACTTAGGGTTTTGATAATTTATTTGGAGATATATATCTTATCTTGTGAAGAAGTCTTTTGGATGCATGGAGAAGTTGTGTATCATAGAGCTGACTTATACTTGATATCCTTACATACCAAAACATCCTTTTATGAAGCACCTTGGCCAAGGGAGATATTAAGTATCAATGGGTTTATATTCAAAGGTAATATTCCTATATTTTTTCCTCCTTTGTAAGATTATATAGATTTATATTTTCACTTCTCTCCCATGTATTAGGGTTTTACCTATACTTAGCTTAATTAAGACTCTCTTATGATGTTTACTTTTTATATTTATTACCTTGACTTTATGCCACAATATTTAGTGAACACTATATTACACATTAATTTCCTTTTAATTTATTTAGTGAATATGAAAACATAAGACCTAGCTAGGGTTATTGCATAGTGTTACTTGATAAGAGGATTTGGAACCCTCTATAGTGATGTTATTATGATAAGAGATCCCTTGGTTAGGACTAGTATATCCATCTTGGTCATAACCCAAAATAGATAATGTATCAACAATCAAAAGTGTGAATAAGATTTATCTTCTCTGAGATAGGATTGATTAATAGATTAGTTATATTTCCCTTTTTATACAGTATGCAACTAGATGTTTATGTTACAAGAGCACTACATCAAGTGCATAATCAAACACATCAATGTGAATTTTTGAAGGTATATGTAATGTTTGGAATTATGATAATAGGCATTGTTTTATTGTCTCAAAATTTCATCATTGCACATGAGTGCAATGAAACTTAGCTCTTGCATGTGTTATCTGGTGAAATCCTAAGAGATGTATGATAAACCAATGACAACCCTAAAATATAAGTTAGTAAGTCCAAGAAAACTCTTTATGTTTGTGAGATTGTGTGGAGTTGGATAATATTAGATTAATTTGATATTTTTTAGGTCTATTATAATTATATTATAGTCAATGATGTAGCCCATATATTGAATCTACACCATGCTAAATGTACACTTTGTTAAGCTGGCTTACAACTTATGCTGATGGAAAGTGCCTAAGATGCATGAGATTTTATCCATGTGCTCCAAGTATATGATGATGAATTATTTTATGAAGGGTTTATGTAAATCATCCATCAAGGGCATGAATGTAGATAACACATTGATGAGGTTGAAAGGCATGACCACCCATTCATAAAAACATTCCTATGTCTTCAAATAGATGTCTTAATGATGAATTAGAACTTGATTATAACCTAAATTCAAGTTGATCTTGGTGAAGTATTGAGCACCTTAGAGTTTATCCATAAGTTTTTCAATTCATGAAATTGGGTATCAATTCTTTACCATGATTTTATTGAGAGCATAACAGTTTATGCAGAGTCATCAGGACCCATCTTTCTTGGGTGATATAATTATCAAACTTATACAAAGTGAAGAGCTAGGTGTGATAATGCCTTGATTGAGGAGATTTTATATTTAGCACTAAACTTCATCATTTTCCCAAACTAATATATGATACATGGGCTATTCATAAGAGGGGATCTAGAGACCAAATCAATGTGGTGTTTTATTATATAATGTGTTAGAAGGCCTTTAGGCTCTATGAATACTTCACATTATTTCTCCAATAACTTATAAAACTACTAATACTATGATAATGTGTGAGTTTTGCACACTACTAGGGTGTTATTTGATTTTGAATGTGTAGGTGTATCAAGGTGGATAATGAGTAACATGAACTTATACACATGGGATACAATCTTATGACACTATATGGCCAAGACCAAGGTGATTTTGGTTAATGGAACTAACTCAAATAGTTTGTAGAAGTGATCTTACATGTGGATAACTAATTATTATGTATTGGCTTGATACGTAGCTTCATAGTTGAACATATATGATCTTCCCACTAAAATGTTATAGACTTTCATAGGTACAATGTCACAAGTGACATTATCTTCCATTAGCTTGACCTTGTACTAAAAAATGCATTATTACTAGACCTATATCTATTTGCCTTATTGTATTAACCCAATATAATAAGGCTTATGTAAACATTAGTGGCAAGACCAAGGTGTTGTATGGTGGATTACATAATGATGTTCTTCTGACTTCCACTATCAATGATGATGTATAGAGGTTGACCCTTCACCTATAACTGAGTGTGGAAAATATGTTCATGATCTTAAGAGATGTTAATCATAATGGATATAGTATTTAAATAAGAGGAATCTACATCATTTTTGTCCATTGACATGGTTCATTATGTAGGTTACATGAGTAGAGATTATTGCATGCGACATTCAAAGTCATCATGGGTGGAGTGATGGTGATGGCACCACTTATCACTTAACTTATTTTTTCCTTTATCTAAACTAGAATTAATTAGAGCCTTTAAGTGTTATGAAATATTTTAAGTCTACATAATCTTATATGAAAGGTATTATTACTTCAATGAGGAAGGTTGTGATGTGGATTTGTGAAGTGGTAAGGCCTTACACTCTACATTAGATGAAAATGTGGCACGTTGCTTCATTTTTATCTTGGATTTGATCTTGGTGGCATTGAGATATGCTTGTATTTATATGTTAAAATTAAATAACTCCATATTTTCATGAATATAAGGTGAGATTCCACTAGTGTACTTCAACACCCTATGGGGTTCACTCAATATATCTTGTAAGCACGTAGAGAAGTCATGGAAAATGTTAGTGTAGTCTTCCACAAACTGATCTTTGTGCTATCATAATTATTATAACTTGATGTATTCATCTTAAAAGTGTTAGAGAGGGTATTATTCCTCCTTTAGTGCATCAACAAAAAATTTCTAGGAATCTTGCATGCATTTCACACTAAATTTCTCCCACTAGTGAATAATGATAATGGACATCTTCATTACTATGAAAGTGATCTTCTCATCACCAATGAAGGAGTTGACAAAAAGTAAACATCAAATTATCAAATCTAGGCATCCAATGATTTATTATAGATTTTAACTTAGAATAGAGGAGTATCAATATTGACTTGTAATTTGAATGTCTTTTTTTGTTGAAACCATTATGGACTATTCTGTTGAGATGAAGAGGACATTAGGTTGATCAGTATCATTAAATCATAGAATTTACCAAAAAAATTTATGTTTTGTGCCTCCAAAATATTGGTGATGAGCCTTTGGATTTATAAGGCTACCTTGGGTTGATTTAAGTCATCAACCATCTTATTTTTACTACAAAATTTTTATGGAGTCTCTGAAATAGAATCGATTAATATGCCTTCTTTCTCTTGTTGTACTCTTTTGGTTATAAACATAGGAAATAAAATAGAGCATATCTTTGATACCATTTAATCTATGCCACTGGACCTAGGACCAAGGTGTGTGGGTGATAGTTAAGTTATGGCTATGCAAATGAATGAGTAGTGCATTATTTAGATTGAATAAAACAAAACACATTCAATGGAGCTAAATTTTTTACTTGAAATAAATTCAACTTATGTTAATTATCAAATAATAGGGATAATAATATTGAGTACAAAGTCTATAGTTTGTGTGTATATATTATAAGAGTAGGGCAATATCTCTATGTTATGATTATGTGTTATAATAGCACTGATACTTTTATATGTCTAGCTATTGAGGATATACAAATGCTACATATTTATACAAAGAATACAAGAGAAGTAATAACTACTATTTTATTACTAAATAAGATATATGTGGTGTGTTGATCTTGTTAGATGTGGTAGTTATAAATGGTTATAACTATCATTGTCTATGATATAAACTATTTAAATTTAAATTTGGGATCTTCTTTTGGTAGAAATAGTAGTTGGATCACTTGGTGTTGTTGGACATATTCATTTATGTATGAAGGCTTGTCATTGATGTCAAATGAAGAATGTACTTTCAAGTATTAATGACAAAGGTGTTGAGTTGAATAGATTTATTTTAGAGCTCCATGGAGTTGTGTGTGTACTTTGAATAACTATGAAAATATAAGAATAGTCATATGAATGTCTTTGCTCACATGGTTATCTTGATAGATATGGCTAAGTACACAAGTGGATGTTAAAAAAATTTGCATATATATCTTTTTGGTCTATGTTCTAAGTCAGAAGGATGAGTACATAAAATATGTTACAAATGCATAAGGTTGTTAATCTACTAAAAGTCTACTAAGTTTCCATACTTATTTGATTTTATACCTTTGCATTTATCTAGGGAATTCTTTCAGAGAAAGTGGTTTGGTGAATTCATTCAAGAAAATGGTTTAGACATTATAAAAAAAAGTCTGAAACAAAGTTTTAGAAGGAAATGAGTGCAATTTGGAATTCTTTCAAAGAAAGTGGTTCAAAAAATTCTTTCAGAAAAATGGCTAAGTCTTTGTAAAAAAAATTATCTTGAACAAAAGTTCTAAAGGGATATTTTCAAATTTCCAAAGGGTAAGTGAACCATTCAAAGTTTCTAAAGGTTACTTTACAAAATTTACAAAGGTATCTTTTCAAAATGATAAAGGATAAGTGAACTATTCAAAGTGTCTGAAGGGATATTTTCAAAAATGCTAAAGGGTAAGTAAATCATTCAAATTTTTTGAAAGGTACTTTGCCAAAGTTTTGAAGGGCATGTGACTTAAAAAAAATCCCAAAGGGTACTTTGCCAAAGTTTTTAAGGGCATGTGATGCAAACAAAAATTCTAAAAGGTACTTTTTAAAATCTCTATAGGGCATGTGATTCAAACAAAAGTTATGAATAGGTCACTTATAGAAGTCATGAACTTTCGAAAGAAGGGCATTGATGAATTATTTCAAAGAATTTGTCTAAAGTAGGTGGACACTTACAAAGTTCTTGAAGGATAATTTTAGATGGAATGAACTCTTACAAAGTTTTCAAAGGATATTTTAGGAGAAATATAGGTCACTTGCAACATTTCCAAAGGATAAGTGTGGAGTCTCATAGGGCTTTTTCAGAAGTGTTGAAGGATCAAGGTGATTTAAAGGTCAAGAAATTATAAAGAGATTAAAGGGGCAAAAGTAATACATGAATGCTAAATAAAATGAGATGAGTTCAACATACTAAAGGATAACAACCTAGTCAATGTAAAGAACATGCATCTTTAATGATCCAATTATGTGTGGAAGCTAAGACTAAGAAATCTAATAGAGTGAGTGAATACAAAGTTTAAAGGTACTCAAAGGTTAATGGCATAATGGAAAAGTTAAAATTCCAAGCATGTCTTACAAGTTATAATGAATAAACAGCATTCTAAAGACTCAGGATGTAGTGAGATGATATAAGGAGCTTGATACTTAACCAATGTGTTAAGTAAGGAAAAACATTTGAAGAATCAAAAAAGTGAAGTAGTTACAAAAAACTGACATGATAGTTGAATAAAATCAACAGTTAGTTTTTTTGAATAACTGTGAAATAAAATGACTAATTATAGATACATTCCAATTGTGTGAATGTTATTTATGAAGAAACAAAGGTTAAATTCAAAGAAGCTCAGAGAATGGAATTCAAATAGTCATTTTCTTTGAAGTGAGAAGAGATAAGTAATGAATGTAAAACGTATTAAAAAAAGAGACTCATCTAAGTTTAGATTGATGCAAAATTCCAAAGTGATGAAGAGTAGGGAATAAAAATAGTCATTTTTTTATTTTGGAATGAGAGGATTTGAGAGGAGTCGAGCTATAGATGAAAAAATATGAGACTCATCTGAGCATAGAGGAGTAATGATTGAATTGGAGATTACCAAAGTGTCAAATAAATAAATTTAAACATAGAAAAAGGGTGTAAGAAGAGTGAAGATCACACAAGATTGTGTTGAATGAGAAATGATTAGTTATATATTAGACATGTAATAAATAATAGAGACTTGGATTCTTTTGTGAATCTGATTCATGAATTTGAAGTATAAATGTCTGATTGGTTGGTGCCATCAAATTAAGTTGGGTTGGTGCTTAATATAGGGAGTGGGTACTTCTTTAGATTTGGTTCTCCTAAAATAGGGTATTAGTGTCTCCTTAGGATGAGTGTCCTTAAATGTAACCAGTGAGGTTCAGTCAATGAGACAAACTTTGTGAGGTTAAATTAGAATAGTAACTTTTAGCATCATTCTCACCATCATTTTTCCCTTTGGGTTTCCATGTATAAATCTGGTGTTGTGTGTTTTGATTTTGTGCATGTGATCTCTTTCATTTATTTTTTTAATATTTCATATGTTTAAAATTTATCTTGAAAGTTGTAAGATATTCATTTTTAAGATTTACTAATTCATCCCCCCTTCTCAGTAGAGAGGTATGTTCAACAATTGGTATCAGAGCAAAGGGTTCCAAAAGAGAAACTTAATCAACTCAGGTTGATCTTGGAGTCTGAATACAAAATGACCAATCATGAAGGAACTTCATCAAACAAGGCACCTTTATTTGATAGGTCTAACTATGCCTTTTGGATCATAATGATGGAAGAATATTTGACCTCCTTGGGGTTTGATTTCTAGATGTCCATTGATAATGGATACACACCCTTTATTATATCTCCTACTGATCAAGTAGCAAAGAAGGCATGTGAAAACAATGCCAAAGCAAATAATGTTTTTCTTTTTGGATTGTCAAATAATGAGTTTAAGTCATTCATTGTCAAAGTGTAAAGGAAATATGGGTCAAATTAAAGAGCATATATGAAGGAGATGATAGAGTAAAACAATCCAAGATTTAAACACATAAGGGACAGTTCAAGAGCCTCAAGATGAGTGAGGAAGAGAATATTGTAGACTACCTCCTTAGGGTATATGAGATTTGTAAATGCAATCAAAGGACTTAGAGAGACAATGGATGAATCAATCATTGTTAAAAAGGTTTTGAGATCTTTGAAAATAAAGTATGATTCTAAAAATTTTGCCATTGAAGAAGCAAGAGATTTGAACAAGCTCATAGTAGATGAGTTACATGGAACTTTCATTGCATATGAGATGAGGCTGGGAGATGCAGAGTCATCCAAGAGAGAAGCTAGTTTCAAAGTTTATAAGCAGGTAGAATAAGAAGAGATCCTAATTTCAAATCTAAGGAGGTTGATGATGTAGAGGCCAATTTCATCATAAAATTGAAGGACTCAAGAAAATACAAAGGTAAGTTACCCTTCAAATGTTTTAATTATGGAAAGATATGTCACTTTATTTCTAAATGTCCACATAAAAGGAAGGATGACTCTGATTCAGCTGAGAAAAATCAAAAGGAGAAATACTATTATCCCAAGAATAATAAAAGCTTCTTTAAGAATAAAAAGGGGTTGTACTCAAAAAAATATATTGACTCAGTTGATGACAATAGTAGTTCAAGTGATGAACATGATAGTAATTTTATGGACAAACAAAATGAAGTTCTATTCATGACTTATGAATCAACTTCTTTATGCCAAGAAGAAGAGGACTTAGATGATGATGAAGAAGAAGGAGAAGTAAATCTAGAATGCAAACTCATCTTTGCTTTAAAATAAATTGACAAGCTTAGAAAAGAAAATTCTAAACAAAAGAAGCTTAGTCAAAAGGAGTCTAAAAATTTGAATAAAAGAAATGAAGAATCAGTTCAAATGATAGTGAGTTTGAAGATCCAAGGTGAGGAGGAAAAAAGGATAGAGGATGTGTTCAAAATTGATTTGCAAGAAAAATATATAGAATGCTTGAAGATGGAGGAAGAAATCATGGACCTAAGAAAAAATCTCAAAAAGGCCAAAGAACAAATTGATAAAGGCCTAAAACTAAAAGGATGATCTACAATACTAGATGAGATGATTAGATCACAAAATCCCCTCAAATAAAAATTAGGTCTTGGGTATGAGAAAGGCAAGAGTCCTATGTTGAGTACAACTAAGAATCTATATGAAAAATTCAAGGCAGTAGGTGAATCAAGAATCAGAAAAGAAGAAAATCACATTCCTGAAGAGAAGAAGAAAAGTAATAACTCTGTTCCTATAAAGACCAAGGTTTCTGCTACAAAAAACAACATAACAACAAGGAGCATGAAGAAGAGAGAGTCTAGAATACCTCTTTTATATCAACAAAGGAGAATGATAACTAGTTATTCTTCATCATTTTATGGTTATTGTTATAGCTGTAATCAATTTGGCCATAAAGCAATTGATTTTAATATTGTACCTAAGAGAAGGATAAATTTCTTAAGTAAGAATTCATTTTCCCCTCTACTAGATCTAGATGTTTTATGCTATAACTATAATAATTTTGGGCATATAACAAAGCATTTTAGAATAAGCTTGTTAAATCAAAGTCTAACAATGCAAAAAGGGTTGAGACTCCTAAAGGGAACAAAGGCTCAAAAATCAATGACATAACAAAGAAAAGTATATTCAAGAAGCCCAAGGAGATATGGAAAAAGAAAAATTAGTCTATAATGGCCCAAATAACATTGCATGCTAAAGAGAAAAATCTATGGCTCATAGATAGTGGATGCTCAAAGCATATGACTAGTGACAAGAGTAAGTTCACCAAATTGAGCTGATGCAAAGAAGGGATTATCATCTTGGGAGACAATATTTTAGTCAAAATTAGAGGCAAAGGAACCTTTCACATTGATGGTAAGCTCCCTACACATGATGTTCTTTATGTTAAAGGACTAAAACATAATCTGTTACATGTCAGTTAGATGCATGATAATGGATATAAAGTCATATTTGATGCCAAAGGTTGTGAATTAATAAGGTATATAAAAATGGTTGCATAATGAAAAATGATTGAGAGTAACATATATAATCTGATTGAGGTAAATGATACAAATTATCTCAAGGGAAAGATTAATGAGAGCTAGTTATGGCATAGAAGGATGGATCATGTTAACTTGGACAATTTAGTCAAAGTAAGTTATAATAAGTGTGTAATACACATGCCTAAGATGACCAAGCCTAAAGACACAATGTGTAGAGAATGGTAGCTCAGTAAACAAACCAAGGTCTCATTCCAAACTAAAGAGTATATAACTACAAAACCTCTATAGATAGTTCATACTGATCTTTGTGGACCAACCAAGACAAGAGGTTCCAAAGGAGTGTATTATTTCATGTTGTTCATAGATGACTACACTAAAATGACATGGGTAACCTTCTTAAAGGAAAAGTTTCAAGCCTTTGAAAGATTTAAGATCTTTAGAGCCATGGTTGAAAATGAAATTGGTAGAAAGATCAAGTGCCTCAGATTTGACAAAGGTGGTGAATTCACTTCAAATGAATTCATAGACTACTATGAAAAGCATGGAATTAAGAGACACTACTCTACTATAAGAACTCCACAATAAAATGGAGTTGTTGAGAGGAATAATAGGACTATTAAGGAGATGGCTAAAAAAATGTTGAAACAAGCCAACTTGTCAGATGGTTATTATAGAGAAGCAGTCTAGACAGTAGTGTACATCTTGACTAGAGTCCAATTGAGAGTAAATAGTGACAAGACTCTATATGAACTATTGTATGGAAATCCTACATTAGTCAAGTATTTTAGAGTGTTTGAAAGAAAATGATACATTTAAGGTAAGGAGAAAAAGCTAGGCAATTTTGAGTCAAGATATGATGAGGGAATATTCATTGGTTATTCTACTCATAGAAAATCCTATTTTTACTACAACAAAAGACTGCATACGCTAGTTGCGAGCATCCATGTTAAAGTTGAAGAGATCCACAAAGAAGAAATTGAACTTGTAAAGGAGATCAGAATTGAGGAACTAAAAGATAAAGCTAAGGATGAAATATCAAATAATGAAGAAGAGATAAAGAGGACTAAAAAAGTACCCTCAAGGTTTGTTCAAAAGGATCATCTTAAGGAGTAGATCATTGGCAACATGAATGGATTCCAAATGAGGAGAAGGGCATCAATGAGCAAAGAATAGGTAAGTTTTGTTTTACTGTCTAAAATTGAGCCCAAAATTTATATTGAGGCCAGCAAAGATGAGAATTGGAAAAAGGCCATAGATGAGGAACTAAGTCAAATAGAAAAGAAAAAAACTTGGCAGCTAGTTCTAAGACCCATAGACAAGAATTTCATAAGCACAAAATGGGTGTTTAAAAATAAGTTGAATCAAGATGGAGATATTTTGAGAAACAAAGCTAGACTTGTTCGCAAAGGTTTTGCTTAGGTAGAAGGAATAGACTTTGAGGATACATTTTCCCCAGTGGCAAGATTGGAATCTATCAGAATGTTTTTAATATTCTCAGTCTTTAAGAAGTTTAAATTCTATCAAATGGATGCTAAGTCAACTTTTTAAAATAGAACCTTGGAAGAAGATGTCTATATTGAACAACTTGAAGGTTTTCAACTGATAGATGAAGAAGACTATGTGTACAAAATGAAGAAAGCACTATATGGTCTAAAATAGGCATTAGAGCATGGTATTCAAGGTTGGATCAATATTTTTGACAATAAGGATTTATCAAAGGATGTGAAGATAGTAACTTGTATGTTAATTTTGAAAATTGACATATGTTAATCATAGTTGTCTATGTTGATGACATCATTTTTGGTGGTAACAAAAATAATATGTGAAAATAATTTGTAAATCAAATGAGAAAGGAGTTTGAAATGTCCATGTTGGGATAAATTTCATTTTTTCTTGGTCTACAAGTTTCACAATCCAAAGAAGGGATATTCATATCCCAAACCAAGCATGTGAAGGAGATGCTTAATAAATTTGGTATGGAGGACAATAGACCAATTAGTAATCCCATGATAACTGGATGTAAATTAAGTAAAAGTAATGAATCTCCTAAAGTGAATCATACAATATATAGGTATATTATTGGTATTTTACTATATCTCACTGCATCAAGACCAAACATCATGAAGGTTGTATGCATGGTTACTAGATTCCAAGTTTTAACAAAAGAAACACATGTAAATACAGTAAAGAAAATCTTCAAATATATCAAAATCATAGTATATTATGGCTTATGGTATCTTTGAAGTGATGATTTCACTTTGATAGCATACATAGATGTTGATTGGGAAGGAATCATAGATAATAGAAGAAGTACTAGTGGTGGTGCATTATTCCTTGGTAACAGACTTGTTTCATGGTTGAGTAAAAAATAAGAGTCAATTACACTATCTACAGTAGAAGTAGAATATGTTGCAGTAGTGGCATGTTACACTCAAGTGTTGTGGATGAATAAATCACTGAAATATATTGAAGTGGAGTTCAAAGGACCAATTCCCATTCTATGTGACAATTCAAGTGCTATAAATATATCCAAGAAACTAGTGATGTACTCCAAAAAAAATCACATATCAATCAAGTTTCACTTTATGAGAGAGAATTTTGGTGATCAAGAGGTCATAATAGAATATGTTCCAAAAAAATATCAAATTTCAAACATATTCACTAAACCTTTACCTAAGGACCAATTTGAAAATTTGAGATAGTGGTTGGGAGTGGTAGATCCTACACCACATCACTAGTTCCCAATGATTAGGCATGTCTCTAGGGGGAGTATCAAAGGAACATCAATAAATCCTAAAATAAGAAGAGCTTAGGAATTTGTTTCATGGCCTAAAGTGGGAGCTTCTCATAAATGGTTCTTATCTTACAGGTCTGAGGATCAGAACAATGTCATACCTAAATAAGTACACCTTAGGTGAAGCTAGTTGACTTTGTGATAGAGATGCTTTGTCATTAATGTCAAAGGGGGAGAAAAGATGAAGACACAGGTGAAAAATAGAGATTGTGTTACTTTGTAGAGGATTTTTTTGTCATCAATGACAAAGGGGGGGGATTTTTGGACATATTCATTGATGTATTAAGGTTTGTCATTGATGTCAAATGAAGAATGTAATTTCAAGCATTAATGATAAAGGTGTTGAGTTGAACAAACTTGTTATAGAGCTTTATGGAGTTATGTGTGTACTTTTAATGACTATAAAAATACAAGAATAATCATATGAATGTCTTTGCTCACATGGTTATCTTGATAGATATGGCTAAGTACACAAGTGGATGTTAATAACATTTGCATATATCTCTTTAAGGTCTATGTTCTAAGTCATAAGGATGAGTAGAGAAAATATGTTACAAATGCATAAGGTTGTTCCTCAACTAAAATTCTACTAATTTGCTATACTTATTTGATTTTTCACCTTTCCATTTGTCAAAAGAATTCTTTTAGAGGAAGTGGTTCGATGAATTCTTTCAGGAAAATGGTTTAGACTTTGTCAAACAAAATGTTCACAACACAATTTTCAAACGAGATGAGTACAATTTAGAATTCTTTCATAGAAAGTGGTTCAACAAATTATTTCAAAAAAATGGCTAAGTATTTGTCACAAAAATTGTCCTGAACAAAAGTTCTGAAGGATCTTTTCAAAATGCCAAAGGGTAAGTGAACCATTCAAAGTTTTTGAAGGGTACTTTACAAAAGTTTCAAAGGGATATTTTTAAAATGTTGAAGGGTAAGTGAACCATTCAAAGTTTCTGAAGGGATATTTTCAAAAAAATTGAAGGGTGAGTGAACCATTCAAATTTTTTGAAGGGTATTTTGCCAAAGTTCCAAAGGGCATGTGACCCAAACAAAATCCCAAAAGGTACTTTGCCAAAGTTTCAAAGGGCATGTGACCCAAATAGAAATTTTGAAAGGTACTTTGCTAAATCTCTAAAGTGCATGTGATTCAAACAAAAGTTTTGAATAGGTCACTTGTAGAAGTCCCAAAGGACACTTGCAAAAGAAGGGCATTGATGAATTCTTTTAAAGAATTTGTCTAAGGTAGGTGGACACTTACAAAGTTCCTAAAGGATAATTTTAGATGGAATGGACTCATACAAAGTTTCTAAAGGATATTTTTAAAGAAATATAGGTCACTTACAACATTTCCAAGGATAAGTGTGTAGTCTCGTAGGGAATTTTCAAAAGTGTCAAAGGATTAAGGTGAGTTAAAGGTTGAGCAAGTCTGAAGAGATCAAAGGAGAAAAAACAATACATGAATTCCAATGAAAATGAGATAAGGTAAACATACTAAAGGATAATGACCTAGTTAATGTAAAGAGCATGCATGTTTAATGATCCAATAATGTGCAAAAGCTAGGACAGAGAAATCCAACAGAGCGAGTGAATCCAAAGTTTAAAGGTACTCAAAGGTTAATGGCACAGTGGTAGAGTTAAAGTCCAAGCATGTCTTGTAAGTTATCATGAAGTGAAATCATTCCAAAGACTCAGGATGCAATGAGATGATATAAAGATATCGATACTTAACCAATGTGTTAAGTAAGGAAAAACATTCAAAAAACCAAAAAAGTGAGGTAGTTATAAAAAACTAGTGTAATGGTTGAAGAAAATCAACAGTAATTTTTTTTAATAACTATGAAATAAAATGACTAATCATAGATTCATTCCAATTTTTTGAATGTTGTATATGAATTGCCAAGGGAAAATTTTGAAGATGCTCAGAGAATGGAAGTCAAATAGTCATTTTCTTGGAATGAGAAGAGATAAGCAATGAATGCAAAATTTATAAAAAAAAGATACTTGTCTAAGTTTAGATTGATGCAAAATTCCAAAGTGATGAAGAGTAGGGAAGAAAAATAATAATTTTTAATTTTTATAATGAGAGGAGTCAAGAGGATTTGAGTTGTAGATGAAAAAATATGAGACTCATCTGAGCATAGAGGAGTAATGGTTGAATTGGAGAATACCAGGGTGTCAAACAGATAAATTTAGACATAGAGAAAGGGTGCAAGAAGAGTGAAGATCACACAAGAGTGTGTTAAATGAGAAATGAGAAATTGAATATTAGACATGCAATAAATAATAGAGACTTGGATTCTTTTGTGAATCTGATTTGTGAATTTTGAGTGTAAATGTCTGATTAGTTGGTATCATCAAATTAATTTGGGTTGGTGCTTAGTATAAGGAGTGGGTGCTTCCTTAGAGTTGGTGATCTTAAAATATGGGATTGGCGTCTCCTTGGGATTGATGTCCTTAAATGTAACTAGTGAGTTTCAATCAATGAGATAAACTTTTTGAGGTTGGATTAAAATAGTGGCTTCTAGCAGCATTTTTAGCATGGTTTTTCCCTTTGGGTTTTTACGTATAAATATGGTGTTGTGTGTTGTGTTTTTGTTCATGTGATATCTTTCATTTATTTTTTTAAGATTGTATATGTTTAAAATTTATCTTTAAAGTTTTAAGATATTCATTTTCTAGATCTACTGATTCACCCCCCTCTCAATAGATAGGTGTGTTCAACAAGTGCACATGGCTAGATTCAACATTTCTATGAGTGTATGCTAGTTAGGCACATATAATTAAGAGGTGCACCATGGAATTAAATTTGGTGGTGTACATGGAGATATGTTGAGACAGATTCAAGAGTGACAAGCACATGAAAAATCCAATGAACTATAGTTAATGAGTTGGTATGGGACTACAAGTTACATGGCATGTAGGAGTTGATGATCTGCTACATAAATAGTACACTACATGTGCTAGTGAGGCATACTTGTTGTGGTGTGGGACTTCTAATCATGTAAGACTAAGTTTTATAGTATATAATTATAAAATATGTAGTGTGCAGTGAAGAGTGTGTAGTGGTCAATACACAAAAGTTGATGAGAAGGTGTGGGTCTTATATATTTATCTTAGAGCAAGCTCTGAGAAAGGAGTGCACAATTTTAAGTGAGAGATGCATTCTCTACATAGTAGAGTGAACATAGAGTAAGCTTGATTATGTATAGGGCATGCATGGATCATTCACATTTTTCCTCTGTATTTTTCTTAAAGTGTTTGTTTACTTGTCAAAATGGAATTTGACTATAGGCTACTCAACTATCACTAGGTCTTGTCTTATAATTTATTCTTCCTATTACAATTTCCTAATCTATAAATGAATATTAAGGGTAACTAGTTTCTTTATTTATTAAATAGGTCCTATAGGTGATGATTGTTAAGCTAGCTACTTTCCTTGGGTAGTTAAAATGAGTGGCCTTAAAAGTAACATAGGCTTTGGGGATGATATCCTTGTTGTATTAAAATGATGAATATCCTTTCTCCAACTAGTAACCTACTTCTAGACTGGTGTGTCTACAATGTACTTGGCCTTCCCTTTCTACCTTGTGCACTAAAACTGTAGGTGTCTCCATCTATATAGCTCAAACAATGGGTAATTCTATCTATGTAGATTTATTTGGAGGTGTGACTTGTGTATAAAAATAGATGTAGACAATAGGCTTTTAGTACCCCTTGGCTTAGACTAGTGGATTGATGGTTGGTCCCATTAAAGAAAGAATATGTCACTGGGGTGCTTACTAGATTTTTTAAGTAATTAGTAATGGAAGTATATGCAAACCTAGAATTCATATTATTAATGGCCATAGGATCCATAGTAGTAGGCTATACTATAGTGGGAAAAATTAGTAATGAAGTATCAACTTGTGGCTATGTTATTTGAGAAAAAGAATGTAAATAATGTGTCACACTAGCTATAATTGCAAAAATTAAATAATTTGTCAAAGAATGTGAACCTATAACCAAAAGAGGAATAGTTGGATTAATATCTACTACAATTGATGTTGTTGTGATATGAGATGGATATTTTTGAGAGGTTGTCATGGAAGACCACTATACTATTGATTTCAATTGGAACTCTTCTTCTCTTATTACATCTCCCTCTCAATCTAACAATAGTTTAATATCTATCAAACTATCATCCTTTTGGTTGACCTCTAAATATTCTACTATCATCTCTATACCTCCTAATTGGGAACTTTCCTTAGACATCTATTTATCCTTTAAGTTTGATTTTGTAGTCTCACTAATAGATCATGATTCTTTAGTTTTTATCCCAAAGACCCAGTCTCCTTCATTGGTCATTCTTTTATCTTCATCTTCACTATCATATATTATGATAGGGTTTGATCTTTGTGTTCCTCTTCTTTTATCATCCCTTTCCTTAGGGACTTATGTTGGTCCTTCCTTCACTTCCACCTTCTTAGGATAAATAGGTGAGGTCTTGAACTTCTTTTTATATATGAGTATTATTTTGGTAGTATTATAGGCTAGCCTAATTGAATTTGGAATGGGATATAGAGGGAGTTTAGTGCTGGTAGATGATGATGGAGTGGTAGGGGTGGTCATCACTAGTGGATTTATAGGTGGGTATGATAATTTCCCAATAGATTGGGGAATTTCCAATAGTGGTGACAAAGGATAAGTAATAAAAACATGATAAAAAAAATGTAATAAGAGTTACCTACTATGATATGGTTAGTGGAGGTAAAGGTAACATAAAAAATACATTATTTTTTCCACTTATACTTGTAGGTCTTTATTCCTCAAGTTTATGTTATATGGAGGCAATAAAAAATATGTACATGGGAAGTTAGAAGACTCCAGTCTCTCCTTAGTATGAGCTACCCCAGATGGGCTAGCTTCTACTTGTGTTCTTGGTTCTACTTGAGGATGGGGTCAATGAGTGGGTTTTAAAACCTATTTATACTTATCAATCCTTTTATCATCTTATTTAGTGATATTAGGATCATATTGGATACTCTATTCCATTATAATGGACATGTTATCTCTACACATCTTAATGGCCACCTTAGAATCATCTTTAGCATTCATGTAAATTTTATCATAGTCATAGGCTTGGTGCCCATATTTTATCTTTATTTTCCTTTCATATTTATTGAGGTTTGTTCTAACATTCCCTCTATAGTCCCATTGTCTATAGGGCTCCCATATGAAGACATAATGTGTATTAATTTTCTCCATAATTTTCAAGTGATCCCACCTTATGTATTGTATTCTACCAATATTGAGAGGGGTGGGATGGATAGTTGCCTTTTTTGATTTCCTTATCTTATTATCAACACTCTACCAATTGAAAATCAATTTCCTTATTAACAAACTTATCAGGCACAATCCTCAATAGGTATAGTGGAGGTGCTCTAGTTCCTTCTATTCTGATTACTGTACACTTGGGCTACAACTAGTAATCACCTATTTTCTAAATTTAATTCTTTATTTTATTAAACAATATAGGCATATTCTTCTCATAAATTGATGATAAACCATAGGGTAAAAGGTTTCAGTTAGCCTTTTCATATTTTTGTTGAAACTATGGATATGAAGAATGTTATATCCATCACATATCATGTTCTAAGGATACTTTTTGGATGGTTTATAGGGTCCCTAAAATGGTGAGTGGACTATTTCAATTATAAAAACTCACTACATATGACATCATGTAGAAGTTATCATATTGAAAACTTATAAGATTATTAATTATAAGAATCAAGTTGAAGCTAGTGATCTCTCTAATTATTATGACCTTAGATGTTAGGATCAAGTCCAATAGAGGGTACCCATATCTCATTAACATGTATAATGGTTGGAAAACCATTATCATATTCAAAAAGGTCATATCAATTCTTACCCTTGGCCTAAAGACAGTGATAGGAATGGTAGAGTTGGGGCCTTGGACCAAAAAAATCCTTGGGTTACTAGCCCATTCCTAATATTTAGTACTAATATTATTGTTAATAAACCATATGTTGATCATATATTACTTGTATGACATATCAGGCATAGTAATTCTATATTACTTCTTAATAACATTGTCATTGATATTTACAAATGATTTTTTGACTATCTAAAAGTGTAGTATCTATCTAGAAAATTGTCCATTCATAAATAAATCAAATAATAGGTTTATGTCTGGCATTACCTAGGGTTTGGTTGTTATGTTTTGGATACCCATTACTTTGATATCTAGTAGATAATCTATGTATCTTTGTGTAAATGTGGATATTTGGTCTTTAAATTTGTACGGCTTGGATTCCTTGACTACATCCCAAATGGTAGAATAATGATTAAATTCATGGTTCATGGCATATTTTTGCTACTTGACCAACCATTATGAGAGGTAAGTGAGAATTCATAAATCAAAGGTTATATATGTAAGTTTAGTTGACCCTAAAATAAAATATGTTGTGGTAAATAGAATGTGATTTGTGGTTACGATTGAGTTTCTAGTTTGAAAATCATTTACTCTATGTAAAGTCATAAATTTATTCATCTCAAGAGAGCTCTAGATTCATAGTGTGTACTTTGTTGTTTGAAAGAAATGTAATTAATGAGATTTGGTGATTTGTAATATATTGATTTTGTAGTGTCTACTTTGAAAATTCAATTTATTAATTTGTTGTTTTATATGAAATAATGACTACAATAACTTTGGCTACTTTCCTCAGCCTAGTCTTTTCATTTGAAATTCATAAAACTAACTTCTAATTTTTTTTATGTAATGTGGCTTATTATGCATTTTTCCAAAGGTTTAGTCATCTTATTATGACAAATGTCTCTTTTTTTCCAATTCAAACTTAGCAGTGGTGTCTTTAATGTTTGCTTACATGTCTTTGAAAAGACATGGGTATGTATGTCATTGTTCCATTGATGGCTAATGTGTGATATATTGTACTATGTTTTGGGGGCTAAAGATTAATGAGATGATGACAAGTGGATGGATCTTATATTTTCAATTTTTAGGAAGAATCCATGAAAATTTCCATGATGGCATCACCTTTGGGTTAGTGGGATGATGACATGTGGATGACTCTCACTACTCTACTCACCCAAAACTTTTTGTATAACTAATTATGTTGATATCACCTTTAGGATACCAGATGAATGGGATGATGACAAATTAAAAACTCTAACTACTCCACTTTTATAGAATTATTTTTAAAAAGGTATATGATGGTGTCACCTATAGGTTGGTGATATGGTGATGCATGGAAGGCACCCATTGCTCTGCTTGTCTGGGATTATCTGTATAAAATGCTCTATTGACATCACCTTTGAGAGGTTAGGATAACTTATGCTTTCAATTGGGAGATATAAATGAGTGGAAAGATGTAGCATGGCCAAGATGAACTTTGGGATGGTCTAGGAAATCCTTAAGTAATAAATAACATGTTAAAAAATGCAACAAAGGTAAAAAACCCACTAAACATCATAACACATCAGTTTTCTTGGCCATTAAAAACCATAAATTGAACTATGTACATAAGTATTTAAAAAAAATTAAAGATGAATATTAAATTATATGGTATGGATTAGACATGGATTTTATTCCTTTTATGTTTAAAAACACCCTATAATCAACGATATAAAACCTATGGATTGTGTTAAGCAAATAACTAGAAACTAAGATTGTCAATAGAATTTCTTAAGCATCAAATAAATTATTTGAAATCATGTTTTTAAAACTTATGTATCATATAATTATAATTTAGAATACCTTAAAATGATGTTCAATTAATATTGGGATGCTATTTAAAATTTTTAAAATGGGGTGTATGTTAGGAAACAACAAATGGTTACTCACCAAGGAAAATACTCCTAAGTATTTTGAAAACTCAAAATTTTAGTAATGCATCATGATAAAAATTTAATTCCATAAAGAAATAATAAGTAAACCAAACTCTAAAATGGACTCCTACTTCCTCATGCAACACACTAACCCTTTTCATTTCTTAGATTTATGTGTGTGATCTAGTGAAATCAAATCCTATTAGTTATGAAATTTTTAACAAAGCCTTGAATAACCACTGTAGGTTTCATTTTGACTTATGATTTTATAACCAAATAATAGGGAAAGCTTGGGAATTGCCTTAATGCTATCTAGGCAATCATATCCATGATAGAGATGCCTTTTATTCTACTAAATTCCTTACTCTACTACTATCTAGGTGCCCATAGCCCCAATAGAGATTGATTGAATCACCCATATTCTATAAGTTTGTATGATTTTTTATATATCATAGATAGGAAAGGGTTCAGAACCACCATTTTTTGGGTTTATGTATATGAAAACTTATTTTATCAATATGTCTATATCATTTTGTATATAGTTCTACATTTATTATCTTTTACCCAAGCTTTAGCTTGAAATAGTGTAATTAATATTTGTAAATGGAAAGTATTTCTAAAAGAAATTTAGAGATCCTATTCAACCTAGGCATAACCTAGCTTAGTCACATCACATAACTCAATTCTAGATATTCTAGTACTGTCAAAATAAACCTTTGTGAATACCAATCATGATCCCTTATATATTGTCCCTTTTTTTGCCATGTCTTTATCTTTAGTGTAAGACATTGATGGGTTTATTATGTAACTATAGAAAAATTATCTATAAAACAATAAATATAATATATAGATTAGATAATATAATCTAATCCTATTCTAAATCTCTACTTATAGTTCACTTAGATGCTTCTCTGATTAGAGCGGCCTTGAAATAATGTTTCAAAAACTATCCATTGACTAGAAAGGTAAGGTCACTACCTTAGAGGTCTTTCAATCAAAAGGCATTATCACCAAGGATTTTTGATATGTGATATAGTCCAATACAAAAAGGAGATAACTTATCATGTTGTCTACTATTTTAATGTGCTTTATCCCATAAAAGCACTAAGTCTAAAATCCCAAAGGCCTTGATCTTGGATCTTTTATCAAACAACCATTTAATAGTATCCTAATGTTTATTGAAGTTGTACAGTTCTTTAGTTCTTGCATCCTCCATTTGGACCATGTCTAATAATTTAGATTGTATCCTTTCATCTTCTCCCATACTACTCCTACATAAAATAGTACATTGGTATCTTGAGAGTAATGATGAAGACTGATTATCATCCATATAATAATAGAAAGTGTGAAGCCTTGAGGTCTTGCTTGTGCCTAGTTCTATCTACTCAAAGTGCATATTTAAATAAGATATGTCATTCTCTTAGTTTGTCTTGTACCAACTTATTAATGGCATCCATCATATTATTATTAGTGGATTAAGCTACTATATTTCTTTGTAGGTATTAGTTTTAAGAGAACTTGATTGTGATTTTATTTTTGTATGCCCACTATGTAAATTTAGAAGATTGAAAAGTTATACCATTATTAGAAAATAAGGAAATGGGAGTATCAACCCTAGTCAATATATTTTCTTTAAGAAACTTGATGACATCAATTGCTCTAGAGTTCTTAGTGGCTATAACTTCTATCCACCTAGTAAAATAGTTAGTAGATATGACATGAACTTCTGCCCTATTAAGGAGTTTTGGTTTATTACCCCAATAAAATCAAGGCCCCATTAGGTGAAGGGACATCCTTAATAACTGGCTACAAATCCATGATAGCATTTATTTATATTTTCCCAAATACCTATAAATCATGATAGGTCCTACCATTATTATGGGTGGCCCTAAAAATTATAGACTAATAGTATCCCATTTTCAAAATATTATGGGTTGTTGTGTTTTTTGAGGGATGTCCACTACCTATCTTTTGATACAAATTGTTCAAGATATCTACAACTTCTTTTTAGATGTATATCAGATACATGCCTTCATAATCAATTCTATATAAGACTCCCTTATTAATCATTTAGTGATCTAACTTGACACTTAGGGATCACCTTTATTGTTTATTTAGTTTAGGAAGATATGTTTCTATAAGCAGGTAGTGGATAATCTATGAGTACCATTCTCTAATAGCTACCTAAGCCTCGTTGATATGCTCAACATAGATGCATGGATAATTTTTATTCATTATATAGATGATTCCATAGCCTCTTACCATCCTAACAGGTTTGATCTCAAGGTCAAAATATTAAAGTTTGGCCATCCACTTTCCTTTTCTTTTGCCCAACTCATTCTAGCCAAGTGAGAGCTTGACAGTTGGGTATATGAAAATGGCATATGTTTTATTCCTTAGAATATAATTCATGAATTTTTTGATATCTTTGATCAAGCCATGTATATTTTTATCAATAATAGAGTATTTTAACTATGTAACCTTCAGATTGGTGCTCATGAATTAAATGGTATTTTCACTATCTTCCATCTTTTGTGTAATTACTACATCAATAGTATATTTTGAGGTGAATAAATAAAGATAAAAATCTTTATTTAAGTCTAGACTAATCATAATTAGATCTTGTTTGATTGTATTCTTGATGTCCAAGAAGGCTTTCTTAGATTCCATTGTACACTTCATCTTGGCATCTTCTTTCAACATGAAATTCAATAGCTTGACAATCTATACAAAATTAAAAATAAATTTCCTTACAAATGTAATCTTTCCAAAGAAATATTTCAGCTCTTTCTTGATGTTAGGTGGGGTCAACTTAGAAATGGCCTGAACCTAAATCAATGGAGATCCCATCTTTGATGATGATATGTCCTAGTAGCATTAATTTAGTGACTCCAAAGATAATCATATTTGGATTTAGATACACCCCATATCTTTTAAATATATTAAAGACCTTTTATAGATGTTCTATGTGATCAACTTTAGATTTTGAAAATATGGTAAGGTCATTTATGTAGATGATGATACAGTACCCCACCAATCTTTGAAATTCAAAATACATCACTCTTTGAAAGGTGTCTCCCACATTAATTAGGTTGAATGACATATTTTTATATGTGAAATTTCCCCACTGGATGGTGAAGGTAGTCTTCATCCCATCCTCTACTTTAACTAGTACTTTATTATAGTCCAAGAATCCATTCAATAAATACATCATCTTAGATCCATTTACCCATCTAAATTGCCTCATCAAATAAGGGTAGATGGTAATTTCCCATTTCTGACAATCTATTTAACTTTACAAAATCAACACAGAGTCTAATTTCTCCATTCTTCTTTTCGACTATTAAAATATTGGATACCCAAGTCAAATGCCTAATTAGGAAAATAAATTTTGCATCTAGTAGCTTTTATACTTCACTTTGTATGAGAAGTTCTAGGATCAGATTCACTAACCTCTATCTATACCTAAAAGGTTTGTGCTCTAGTTTTAGGGGAATGGTAATGAGTGATCATAATATGTTCAAAGACCTTAAGGTCATTATATGTCCATGCAATGACATCTTTGTATTCTTTAAGAAATATCCTTAACCTTTATTTTCCATCCTCTGTGCAACTCAATCCCACATTCACAAATTAGGGATGTTGGTAAGTTCTTAGGTTCTCTTTGATGAAAATTGAATCTATTACTTTGATCTATTTTTTTTCTTTTGGTATTTAGGATATAGATCAAAATATCATTATAAGGATATCATGTCTATAGAGATGTGATTCTCCTTTAGTTTCAAAATGTCATCTTATCCCATGTCTTCAATGTGCATTAGCTCAACATCTTCTTCATTTATTATTTTATTTAAAAACTATTAAATTATTCGTGAATTGCACAATCTGTTGATTATCTTCAAACACTTAGAAAATGTCCACATTGTCTAGGACAAAAGGTCAAGAAACTAGTTCCACTAAGAATTTCTACATTTTAGACTCCTACAGTGGTGTCAGATTAGTGGGTGAAGCTACTTATGAGTCTGTTCTATAGTTTTATTCCCTTGGGATGGATTTGATGTTGAATCCTTAAAATGAATCAATTAAGTCTCACAATCGATGCTTTTACTTGTTTAAGTAAGTGAGTTTTCACTAATTTTTTTATTTAGTTCACAACTAGCTCAGAGTCATCAAAGATTTATAGTTATTTGACATTATACTTTATTAAAAACTATAGGCCTAGAATTAGAGCTTCATGCTTCACTCTATTATTGGTGTAAGGGAACTAAAACCTATATGAAGCTAGGTAATGATTCCCTTTTAGATCTGTGAGGGTCATGCCAATACCAAAACCTTGTTTTAATCAAATGCCATCAAAATGAAGGGTCCATAACTACGAAGGACCTTCACTTGTTCATGAAGATCCTTTTTGTTGGTGAAAATATACACACCTACATGTAGAGAGATAAAATCAATATTCTCATTCTTTGAGTCATACTCGATAACCAAGTACTTCATTTTTTGTACTCAATCTACCCTAATCTAGTTTGTTACTCCTTTATAAGGTATTTGCATGTGTGAGAAATCTATGGAAATGTATTAATTCAATGTATTTGACCATTATTGACTCAATAATAGATTGTTATGCTTTTGGGATGTCTAAAACCAATATATCAATGGTTTTTTACACAACTAGTTTTGATGCTAAATGAATACCACATTTTTTAATTATATGACACATGGGACCGAAGACTTATCTAGCTATAAAACCACTCTTTTTGACTTATCTAGAGTCAAACCCAACTTTTGGTATATAAATATTAACATCGTGTTGGTTGAGGATCCAAATTCAACCAAGAAGTTGTATACATTATTTTCAAACATTTGGATTGTTAATAAAAATGGTGGTACTTCAGGTTTATATTTATATACCATCACATTAGCTTGGGTAGCTTTAGACTTATTATATTTCCTTGATGTCAAAGCTTTGAGAAATATCTCTCTCTATTCAAGTATTTGGGCCAACTCATGGAGGTTGATGTTATCTTTGATTTTACTCATATCCTTAATAATATTGTACCCTCCTTTGCCTTTATCTTCTAAGTTTTGAAATTGGTCCTTCTACTTGGGAGGAGTAAAGTTTTTTTTAGCCTTAGAATTAGGATTAATATTATTTTTGTTATTAGGAGGTATTGAAGTAGTCATAGGCTATTTTTTCATAATATTTTAACTATTCTTTACCAAATGATACTAATAAAAGGTATGGATCTCATCAATATTATCCTCAAGTTCATTATCATCTTTCACTGGGAAAGGGAAGTCATAAGTCTCATAAACATGTACTAGGATTTTCTAAATAATTAGATAAAGATGGATCTAATTGATTAGTAAAATTATCTTTTCTATCCATATCCTTATGAAATATCTCAAAAGTAGTACATAATTTTATGCAGTCTAATTCACTATGTTGTGTTGTGAACTTTGTACCAATTAGGAAGGGCTAATTCCATGATATTGATATCTAACATCCTATTGGTGTCACTTGTTGTTCTTGATTAATTATAGACCTATTGAAAGGTCTATTGTATCTCTAGAATCCAAAGCATTGATTAGTATTCTAGCCTTTAGTGTTACCCATGCATTTTTTCATGTTAATGAGCTCATTATTCAATTTATAGACCATCCTCTAGATTGATTACAATTTTATTGTTATTATGGAATTAGAATTGGTACCCTGTGTTGTATCAATATTAACTAGTATCAATGACTAATTTAGGTTTTTTGGTTAAGGGTAAAATTATTCAGAAAGTTAAGACATTGATTGGGTGAAACCTGAGTTAAAGGTAATTAGTTATACACCTACTTCTAGCCTTGGGATACATTATTCTAGTTTACATTCAGAATTAGACTAAAAGTTGGGAAAATAAGATCAAGGTTAATTTGGGCCAAGGACTGCAACTAAGGATTCATTTTCTTATCTATGTTGATAGCTTTAGCATAAGCCAAAGGTAATGTGTCAAAACTAGTAGTTATGCACAAAAAAAATAGTTATAGGATCTAAGGTGTTTTGATACATATCAAGGGATATCTCCTCATTACACATGTAATCAATCTCTAATATACTATACATATTTTGAAATATAGCATTAAAGGCTTGGATCAGCTCACTAGGTTCTCACCTCATCCTGGAAAAGTGTTGGTATATAACACTTACACTCGTGACCTACCCAAATTATGCCAAAAAGGTGTTTTAATACTCTTCCCAAGAGGTGAGGGAACCTTTTGGGATATTTATAAACTATTCATAGGCTATATATTATAATTTGAATAGGAAAATTATGCATGACACATATTTGTGGGTTAAATTCAAGATTCCCAAAGTAATTTTAAAGGCCTTGATATATTATTATATAGTCTTTCCTCTTAAGGGAGAAAATGAAGGAAGATACTTCTTTAGGTTTTTGGGTAAGCCATGGATATCACCAACAACATTAATAGAAAAACTAGTTATCCAGGTTAGAGCCTAAGGTAGAATCTAAGGTTGAGGTTGAGGTTAGGCCATCGAGAGTAATGGAAGACTAGGTTATCTACCTAGAGAGAATGATTAAGCCTTGTGTTATATACTAACTCCTTTATTAGACCTAACTTTTATATGGATTTCCAAAGGTGATAATAGTAAGTTAGTGTCTGAGGTTGACCTTGTTAATCATTTGGGTGCTTCCAGTACAAATTGAGTGATCTTTTCAAATAAAATAAAGGTGAAGGTTTAAGCCCTCATTCTAGTGCCAATTTTAAAGTTATGTTCATGTGGGTTTTATGCACACCATGAAAATATTTATGAGGTATCCTCTAACATTTTAGGATTGGTGAAAATATTTCACTCCAAGGTATGAGTTACAGGGTATTGGGTTTTAGAACAACCTATTGGTAGAATAGTGGTAAGTGAAGTAGATTGTTTACCATGGATGGGTCAGCTATGGATGAGCCTATATCTACTTGGGATGTATGGAAGGATGATGGTTATAACTAATGTGGTCATGATTCTAAAAAAAAACTCAGTAAGAGGGAAAGGCAGGGTAGAAAATAATTTTGTGAACCACACAAGATGAGACTTGAACTTAGGTAGGACAAGAAATCAAAAGTGTAATGTCAGTTGTAATTTGATTTAGCATAATAACAAATCAAACATTATTAAAATTAAACATACATAACTAAAGTGTATTCATTTGTTAGATTGTTATTGCACATATACAAAGGGGGATTATGATCAACAAGCAAAAGGCATTCAAAGTAGCTATGGATTAAAATGAATAACTATATTATAAATATAACTCATGCATACAAAAAATAACATCGATACTACAATGATAACATATCTTAAAAATTCCATAGAATTAGATAAGAATCAGTACTTGTACATTAAGATAAAATTAGTAGAACTTCTCAAAATGTCCTATTAATCTCAACAACCAAAATTCTCCTCCCTTTGGGACTAAGAGGTTAAAAGTATATATAGGCTTGGGATGGGGAAGGCCTCATCTCTAAATTAAAGTATAATAATAAAATTTAAAAAATTACATTGTATGTTAATCTCATGCATGTACTTCATTGATCACTCAAAATAGAATTCTCCATCTAAAAATATAATAAGTACATGTTAAATAAATTTAGAACTAATAATTCCATCTCAACTAAATCATACAAGTACATAGATCTAATTTAGATGGTGTTGATGTGGCATGAATAGAAGAATTTAAACTATAGTAAATCCAAAGTGGAATTTAATGTGGATGGAACTAGAATTGTATTCTAAGCTACAACTAAAATAGGTAGTGAAACTAATGATGAACTCGAAGTAGTTATTATAATGGGACATAAGCTGCCCTGACCTAAGTGTGCATTAGTGTATATTTAAGGAGATGACTAATATGAGGTCATGCCTAACATGATCTTTGATATGATATTTTACTTCTTAGTTGCCTCCATATAAATATAAAATGCATGACTCATGTATAAATTTATCTTTATGGTCTCAAAACTAAGAATAGCTCTTTTGAGTAACTGAAGAAGCTTGACCATCAATTTATCATGTATATCTAATCCTGATCTAACCCCATCATGTAGTGACTTGGTCCTAATAATATTATCTCTTACAAAATTAACTAGTTACATTAGCTCATCACTAGTTCTATAAATAGTACCTTCAATCTATGCTTTGAAGTTGTCCAATGCTGCTTGTAGAAGGTTCTCAAAAATGGGCTCGGGTACTAGTTGCCCCTATGGGGTGCGTATTTGAAGGACTCTTAATTTTGTGAGGATAGAGGTAACCTCCCTCTCTTAGTTGTAAATTTTTTGGACAAAATCCTATATATCTTGATGTCATTCAAGTATATTATCACTCTTTGTAGTAATGTAATTATGTGCCCGAGTAGCTTCAGATGTTGTCATCAAATTGAGTTGGGCCTAAGCCTTATTTCTTGTTTCTTGGCTTATGAAAGGTAATTTTACATCTATATCTTTTATTTTATTGAAAAATTAAACAATATCACCACATTTAGGTTGGGAGGTGGCCTTTACAAATCTTATTGAAGTAATGGTGTCAAAAGCTTCCTTACTATCCCCTATTAATTATCTACTATCTCCTTGGGGGCTTGAATTGTGCTCACCTCTGGCTGGATTTTACACTACTTGATTAAAACTCTTAAACATATCCTTAATCACTCCCCTATTGCATCTAAAAAATTTTAAGGAATTTATTTTATCCTATCAAGGTTTGAAATATTTACCTTCCTTTTAGTTAGAGATAAGATATCTTCTCTCTTCTCCAACTCTATTTGTTGACCTTCAACCATCACAATTTTCCACTTGAATTTATTTAAAGTGATTATATGTCTATAAAAATGTAATTTGACTATAGGTTGGTTAGTTATCACCATGTCCTATCTTCTAGCTTCTTTTTCTTATTTCATTTACCTAATCCATGAAATAATATTCATGGCAACCATTTACTCTATTTATTCTATAGGTCTTACAAGTGATTATTGTTGAGCTAGATGATTTCCTTGGGTTGTTGAAGGAGGTGGACATAGAGGTAGAATATGATTTAGGGATGATGTCCTTATTGTAATTAAATGAGAAATATCCTTCCTCCAACTAGTAACTTGATTATAGACTGATGTGTCTATGATGTACTTAGCCCTCCCTTCTGCATTATGCATTGAAACTATAGGCCTCTTCATCTATGTAGATTGGCCAATGAGCATTTATATCTATGTAGATCACCTAAGAGGGGTGACTTATATATAAAAATAGGAGGTAGACACTAGGATTTCAAAATGTACCCCTTGGATTGGACTATAGTATTGAGGGTTATTCCCCCTTAAGAAGGAATAGGTCACTAGGGTACTTACTATATTTTTTAAATAATTAGTAATGGATGTATATATAACCCCAACATTCATATCAATAGTAGACATAGGATCCACATTAGTAGTTTGGACTGTAGTGGGTGGTAATTAATTAGTATCTTGTGGGTTGGTTATTTAAGCAAAAGAATATAAACAATGTAAAGAATGTGTCACACTAGTTGTAATTGAATAAATTAAAGAAGTTGTCAAAGAATGTGAACTTACAACCAAAAGAGGGATAACTAGAGTAATAACTATTACAATTGATGTTTCTATTATCTAATGTGGAGATTTTAGAGAGGTATTTGGGGATAAACCCTATATTGTATGTTGTAATTGGGACTCTATTTTTCCCGTTGCGTCTCCCTCTCTATCTGATAATAGTTTAGTATCTACTAAGATATCATCCTTTTAGTTTAACTCTTCAAATTATGCTATCAAATTTGTACCTCCTGATTGGGCACTTTCCTTATACAACCATTCATTATTTGGGTCTAATTTTATGGTCTCACTGATAAACCATGATTCTTTAGTTTTAGTCCCAGAGACCCAATCTCCTTTATTATCCATTATTTTCTCTTCTTCTTTTCAATGTCATAGATTATAATAGGGTTTGATCTTCATGTTCCTCTTCTTTTATCCTCCCTCTCCTTAGGGACTTTTGTTGGTTCTTCCTTCATGTCAACCTTATAAGCAAAGATAGGTGGGGTTTTAGGATTCCTTGTATACATGAGTTT
>JARHVA010000289.1:5235000-5350000 GCA_037957365.1 Torreya grandis
CTATTATTGATGTTTCCCTTCTCAAACCTCCTTATAAACCTTTGGTTTATTATTTGGATTAATTTATTAAGGATTTTTTGTTAAAGGTCAATTTTCCTCTTGGTGAGAGAACATTTGATGAGTATGTTATTTTTCTTATTGCACCACAAACTATGGATATGTCTACCCCTGAATCTATGTTTGCCCTTGTAGATGGGCCCCCTAATGATAAATATACATTCATTGATGTTTCACCCCTGCTTGATGTGATACATGGGAAATATATGCCTTTATCTAATTTATACCCTTCAACCCTTTTATATACTAGTGCGTAGAAACCTCTAGTAAAACCTAAAATAGGAGTCAAGAGGCTTAAAATTGAGAATTATCGATTTAACCTTCAAAGTTACAATTTTTTTATGAGTAAAAAAGACTTAAAGGATATTTTCAACATATTTAATATTCTAATAAGAATCTCAAAGACAAAGAAAACAAAATCCCTTGATGCTTCAATAAGTTTTACCATAATAAAGGGGGCTCTAAGTCTCCAAGTTAGAATAAGTAATCCATTTATGTTCTCTATGAAAATTATAATTTGGAATGTTAGAGGCCTTAAATAATTTTATATAAGGCCAATTAGTATGTAATTTAGACATTCAAGAGATCATATTGATTTTATTTTATTGTAATAAGTTAAGAAGGTTGGTCCTAAACTTGAGATGGCCTTGAATTTTTTGTGGCCAAATTGTATTCACTTATAAACTACCCACTCTAGAGGTAGATTCAGTGCCTCCATAATCATTAGAATAACAGCATCATTGAGCATGATTTCTCACCATGTCATAGAGTCATTTGGGTGAATCTCTCTCATTATAACTAGAATTTTGGGATCTATAATGTGTATTACCCCAATGACTAGAGAGAGGAATAAGCTCTAGAACTATTTAACCTCCCACTTAAATGATGCCCCTTAGATTATGGGAGGTGATTTCAACATGATTGAATAAAAATAATATAAATTGGGTGGTGAACCCCTCTCATGGAAAGGTATTGAGTTTTTATTTTTGTTAAATCTTAAGAATATTCATAGAATTTATGACCGCCCTTGGAAAATTTAAATATTATAACAAAGAGATTTGGTACACTTGGTGTAATAATCAAAATAATAATAAGAGATTTTACTCTAGGTTAGAGAAATTCTACCTAAACAAGGATTAATTTAACCTCAAACTAATTTTTGAGGGTAACTTGGTGAATGTTCTTCCATTTACTATCTCTGATGACCACCCCATTGAAATCATTACATATAATAAAACCAATGATGATAGTAAAAATTTGATTGGAAATGCATATATAAGTTCAATGTTTTCAAGATATAGAATGAAAAGAGGTAATTCAAACTTCATGGAACATTTCCAAAATGATGAGTAATTATTCTTTCAGCATTGATACATGCAATAGTTGTGTGAATATGAACAAAACATTTATGATAAGTTATGGGTAAATCAAGGATAAAATAGGGACAAATTTATTTATATACTCCAAATAAAAACTAATTTTAGTTTAAAATTATCTCTAGGATGACCCCTTGAATGATCATCTTTTGATAAATATGGTTGCCTTAACATAATTAAAGAATGGCACAACATTATATTATAAGAGGGGCTCAAATCAACTCAAGAGTTAACTAGTTGAATTTGGGCTATAAAGGCACTAAATAATTTTTAAACTTACTCAAATCTAAACAAAATGATAAAAAAATATTAAAAAAATGATATTGGTGGTCTTATTATTGAAGACATTAGTGAAATAAAAAAGGCCTTATTTGCATTTTACTCTAACCTATTTTTTAGATGGCTTTAGCTAGAAAATTAAATTGAATAGGAAAAATTATTCTAAGAATATTCCTAAAAAGGTTACCCTATATAAAGTTGGTTTCCTTGATAATTAATTCTCTCTTGATGGATCCCTATATGCCATTAATTCTATAAATAATTATAAGACTCTATGTATCGATGGTTTCCTAGCTAAGTTTTATAAGAGGAACAATGAATGGATTGCAGAATATTGACTTGATGTCTATAGATAGGCTATGAAAGTTAGATATATTGGTATTAACATTAATAGGGATGTTTTCAAACTCATCACTAAAGAGGAGGATCAATTTCAATTTATAAATTAGAGACAAGTTACCATTTTTAATGTTTCCTTTAAAATCCTAGCTAAAATAATTTCTAAGAGAATCTCCTCCTTACTCCCACAAATTATTTCCCATATCTAAATAGGATTTGTTTAGGGGAGATGCATTCTTGATAATATTTTGCATATCTAGGTTAAGTAACACAATGGGCATATGACTCTAATCATAATGTGGGGATGATCCTTCTCAAAGTTTAAAAGGCTTATGATAGAATTGAGTGGCCCTTTATAAACACTATGTTGTGTGCTTTTGGTTTCAAGATAGGTTTTATAGAATGGTCAATGTTTTATTCAAATATGCCTTGTTAATTTTTGAATTAAATGAAAACTTAACTAAATATCTTAGCATGGAGCATCTATTAGGCAAGGGTGTCCCCTGTCGCTTTCCCTTTTTGTTATTATAGCATATGCTTTCCATTATTTTATTAGATATGCCTCTTTGGTCCCCCTTTTTAGAGGGATATCTTTACCCAATTCATCTAATATTTTGTATTTTTTATTTTTATATGATACTAATTTCCTCACTATCTTTTAAAAATATAATTTTCATTAGATTACCTATAGAATTAATATGTATTACTCTACTTTTGGTTCTAGACTTGCTTGCCACAATTTTTATATTATTGAGTGAAAAGAAACCCTACTAACTAGATGTATGAATTTGGATGGAATTGTAAAGGTCCTAAGCATTTAGTTAGATATATATTAATCCCCTTTTCACCCTCTCATTCCTTAAAATAACTGTGGGATTGGATGCTTGTGAAGGTAAATAAGAATATTAGGAAATGGAATGATCAAATGCTATCCTTACCTAATAGAATTCAAGTTTTCTAGAAAATTATTTCTTCCTACAACATATACTATTATTCCTATTAGATTTTCACTAAATCTCAATTTAACAAACTTCATAAGATCATTAGGTACTTCTTATGGTTTGGTGATAAGGGTAATAGAAACACCATGTTATTACATGTGATATTTCTTTCAACATAAAATTATAAGTGGAATAAGTCTTAAGGATTTAAGAATCCAAGGTATCATCCTAGCTATCAAGTGGATATTTTGACCTTTTAAGTCACCCCCAAATTGGTGCAAGGCTTTCCAAGGCTTAAAAAGAGATAACGCACCTATGATGACCCAAATGCTTCAAGCAAAAGGTGAATAGTTGCTTCCCATATACACTAAAGCCTGAGATAGAGGTACAAGTCTACGTAGGATTAAAAGGATGGTTTTTCTCACTAAAGGTTCTTGATGTGTGCTTACATGTAGGATTTTATTGTGCATATGTTAAAAGGTGCACATGTTCAAGGATGCATGACCCCCAAGTTATAAAAGGCCAAAGTAGAGGAAACATATGAGGAATAGTTATAGGTCATAAAAAACATGTCAAAGAACTTAAGGTTTCATGCACAATCTTATTCAAGGACATCACTACACATATCCAATGTAGTTTCATGTTTGTGTGAATTATCCTACATCTATGCCCTTCTATTACACAGGATGCAACCTTATTTTTTATATTGCCACATGGTGGCCTAATGCTTATTATACACAATGAAATTCTTGGTTCACCGAAGATAAGTGCCAACCTTCCACATGTCAAAAATATATTGCCTCCATCCAAAATCTCTAAATTACTCCTCTAAGAGCCCACAAAAGTGATATGTGGCAGTATTGTAGTACCATACCCAAGATCAATTAATAAATACCATATGCCAAGTAGTTGCTAGATATAATGAAGATTATTGGAGGTGGTTGAGAAAAGCTTAAGGCATTTTCAGAATGATTAAATGTAGAAGTGGCTACTAGACATCAAGACTTGAGTGCATACCACTCTTTAACTCTATCAAGGAAATATTTCATTCCCCTATGCATGTGTATCCCAAGAGGATCCTTTTACTAACTCCAAATCCAATCAACCTACCAAAATTTAGGAATTAGTGATGAAGCACTGCAAGCGAATTTAAAGTTATACCCGCCACCCCAAGTGGCACATTTATTATAAAATAGGATTGATTCATTATAAAAGCCTAACTTTTCATTATAAAAGGGTTAAAATTTTATTTAGTAGCCTAATGTTACCTAAATTTGCCCACCATGAACACTTGTATTAGTTAAACCTTGTAAATTAATGATAATTAAGTTCACCTCCTTTCATTCTTTTCATGATCTATGTGCTATTTATGTTTGTTGATTTCTGTTTATGGGTAATATTTTCCCATCTCATTGTAATGCATCCCTAGGACCTCCTAATTGAACTAAAAAATCACTTATAGGTCATGTTTTGTGTGCACTGAGTATGTGTTGATGTTGTTTGTGGACCATTTTTCATCCCTCTCAGTATCACACTATGTTCCCATGCCTGAAACACTTATGCATTTGGAGTGACTTGGTAGAAACTATGTGATATAATCTTGTTCTCAAAGGTTTGTACTATGTTTATGGTAGTATCAGTGCTCACTCTATTCTGGGCACATCAACTTTTACTTTCAACATATCTTACCTTTTCCCTCCCTTTTCCTCTCAAAGATCATAGGTTTAGATTATCATTAGTTTACCTTTTTACTATTTAGGCTTGTACTCTAGTCTTAAACTAGGTGCACTTAGAATAGAAGGAATTCAACCTACTCTAGAGGCTCATTCCAAAGATTATAAGGGTCCCACACCTTAGGGACATTCCCATCATTATGATGAGACAACTAATGCTCTATGTGTAGTTGCACAATAATACTTCTATGCCCAATGACTTAGACTCATATGCCCTATGTAAGGATTTTTCACTTATCACCCCACCACCAAGCTTCCCCATGGCATGAAGCATCTATGGGTGCATGTTTCCAATAATAATGATTCCTAGTATGCCTAGTGGGATCAAGTTAAAGAAAAGAAAAGAAATCAATGCTACCCTTAGCTATCAAGTGTAGAAGACACTCCATAGAGCACATAAAGACTTTGAATGAGCAAAATCTACTAGTTTAAGTAGTCCAAGTTCTTAAAGATATGTCTTTCCATCCCCCATTCCATGAAAATGCTAAATTTTTGCCTTTACATTTATCATATCAAGCTCATGTGAGTGCATATATCCTTTCCCTAGTTAAGTGCCTATGGAATCCCCCTTATGCTTCTAATCACCATTGCATAAGCTACCTTTCTCCCAATTAGCATTACCACCCTCCTAATTAGCCTTAAAAGAGTATTAGTGATATACATCTTGATTTCCAAAGATAGATGAGGGAGATCAAAAGAGAGTAAGAGTGTGTTAAATTATGAGAGGAGCTTACTCATCAAGCTTACACTTAGTAAGAGGTGATGAAGTAACATAGATATTAAGAAGAGTGATTGGCTAGGTAAATTATATCCAAATAAGAGTAAATGCACTATTTGTTTGTGTAAATGTAAAAAAATGAATCATATCTAGATGCCCCCACTCCTTCCTTTCCCAGATTCAAGTAGGCTCCCCTTGCACCTATAAGCCAACTTATAAGACATAAATATTTCATGCTCAAAGTCCCTAGATTCAAGTAGAATAGCTTCATTATGCCTTTAATTAAATTTACTACTTTTAAAGTACCAAGCTTCAGAATCCCACACTTGCACCAATTTAAGAGCCTGCACTTGTGCCAACTCAAGAACCCATCCTTCTTTAGGAGCCTCAAGCACAGTCATGACAACCTTCTTGGACCATGCATCCTAACTTCATAATGCCCAACCTTGTAAATGCCCCATATTTTGTGCCAATTGAACCTCTTTCCCTCCCACCATCTCCCTTTTTAAAGGAGGACTAATTGTATGAAAGGAAAGTGTAGACCATTCAAATGAGGAGGATACTTCAAGTGAATATGATGAGGAGATCATCATTGGTATTCCATTCTATGCTATCACACTAGAAGAATCAACCTAGATATGAGAATAATATAGGTACAACTAGATAGAGCAATAGGTTGATGAGCAGATGATCAAAGTGGTGGTAGAAGGGGATGACCTTAATGAGGAAGATTCAATTTGTGCCACTCTAGAGTGCATTCAAAGGCTTGGGCCTAACCTCTCTTGGGTGAATGAGCTATCTTTTATCACTATGAAGGAAGACCTCAAATAAGAAACTAACCTTTGAAAGGAGTATGTGATCAAAGAGAGCAACTATGATCACCCCAAGGTGGAGGTGTAATCATATATGTAAGAGGAGGACTCTTTCTAGGATAAGCTAGAGGGATTATACATAGGCATATTTGAAAAATTGACATCCCCTCAAGATCAGACCCATGTCTAGATCTATGTAGATGGACATGTTCAATTGCATTTTATAGATAGGCAGGGTATGCCCATAGAGGATGTTATAATAGCACAAATGGTGGAGACCCATAGGGAGCAAAGTGCACACCTAGGTTTGAAAAAGTCATCTTATGACTTATTAAAATTAAAGGAGCAATGTAAGCTAGTCGATCCCAAAGTGCTATGAGAAAACATAGAAAAAACTATGGTGATGAGAACTATCAATCCTTGTGTACCTAGGCATGTCACAAAATGGTTTCCAAGAGGCATGTTAGACTTAGAGCAATAGTTATAAGATGAGTAAAGGAAACCCATTAAAGCCATGAGCTACTTGATCACCATGTACAAGCTTCCCATGATTTAAAAGGTTTTATCCAAGTAAATAACATATCTAAGCACTGATAAATCTAGGAAGGATTGGTTTGATACCAAAGACATCAACCATCTGGGAGAAAGGCTTCTATGTAGCTTGATGGAGTCATTCATCAAAGGGGAGCCCATAAAGATGAAATTCATTGAGTTCTTCCTTTATGATAAATAGATGCCACCATGCCTCTACCTATCACATATCAATAATAGGATGACTTGCAATGCAAAGGACCTAAGAGGTTTCTACTTTGATCCAGGAGAGTGAAGGCCCATGTTTATAATTTATATATAGTAGATTAGATTATCTCGCATTACATTTCCCTAGTTTCTTGTGTGCACATTATATAGTCTTAGTTTTTTTTTTCCCCCTAAGTGTGTTTTGAACATCTATTACTTGTCATTTTCCCTTTTATTTTGTTGAGGGTAGAACTCAATTAAATCTATTCATGCATAGTCCAAGTAGGTTATAGATTTAACAACTTCATGCCTAATATATCAATTTAAAGTCCACTAGATTGCCTCTTAGTAGGAAAGTAGCCCATAGAGGTTATCATAAGTGTTGAATTTATAAGTCACTCCTTAATCTATGCAAGGATTCCCAAGGCTTACAAAGAGATAGTGCACCTACAATGATCTAAATGCTTCAAGCAAAAGGTTCACTAGCACTTCTTATCTATGTTCAATCTTGAGATAGAGGTGTAGGTCTACATAGGAGTAAGAGGATGGTTCACACTCACTACAGGCTCCTGATGCATGCTTACATGTAAGATTTTATGGCATGTAGGTCAAAAGGCACACATGTTTAAGTATGTAGGACCCTCATGTTCTAAAAGGCCAAAGTAGAAGAAATGCATGAGGAACAATTATAGGTTTTAAAGAATGTACCAAAGACCTTGATATTTCATGCATAATCTTATTCAAATACCTCCCTACACCTATCTAATGTATTTTTATGCTCATTCACAATATCCTACATCTATTCCCTTCCATTATGAAGGATGCAATCTTATTTTTTTCATTGCCATGTGGTAACCTGACACTCATTCTACATAATGAGAGTCTCAATTTGCCCAAGACAAGCACCAACCTTACACATGTCACAACCATGTTTCCTCTATCCAAAATCTCTAAAGGACTCCTCTAAGAGCCCACCAAAGTGACACATGGCATTCTTGTAGTGCCACACCCAAGATCAATCAAGAAGAACCACATGTTAAGTAGCTACTAGATATAATGAATATTGTTGGAGGTGGTTGAGAAAAGTTCAAGGCACTATCAAAATGATTAAATGTAGAAGTGGCTAACAAACATTAGGACTTGAGTGCATACCACTCTTTAACTCTTTTAGGGAAATCTTTTGTTCTCCTATGCATGTGTATCCCAAGAGGATCCTACCACCAACTCCAAATCTAATCAGCTTACCAAAATTTAAGACTTAGTGGTGAAGCACTTTAAGTGATTTAAAGTTATACCTATCACCCCAAGTGGTGCATTTATTTTAAAATAGGCTTGATTCATTATAAAATATAGATTTCCATTATAAAAGGGTTGACATTTCATTAAGTAGCCTCCTACCTCCAAAATATGTGTCCTCCATGAGCACTTGTATTGGCTAAACCTTATAAATTAATGAGAATTAAGTTCACCTCCTTTCACTCTTCTAATGATCTATATTCTATTTGTGTTTATTTATTTTTATCTATGGGTAATATTTTCCCCTCTCATTGCCATTCATCCCCATCACCTCCTCTTTAAACTTAGAACTCACTTACAGGTCATATTCTATGTGCACTTGGGTCTATTTTGATCTTGTTTGTGGACCAATTATCATCCCTTTAAGTGTTGCATTATGTTACCACACCTCTATGCAAAACACTTATGCATTTAGAGTTACTTTTCAAAAACTATGTGATATTGTCTTATTTTTAAAGGTTTGTATTGTATTTATGTTAGTAGGAGTGATCACTCTATTCTAGGCACATCGCCTTTTACTTTTAGCATCTCTTACCTTTTCCCTCCCTTTTCCTCTCAGATATCTTAGGTTTAGATTAACATTACTTTACCTTTATGCTCTTTAGGCCTGTGCACTAGTCTTAAACTAGGTACACATAGAATAAAATGAATTTTTCATACTCCAAAGGCTCATCCCAAGGAGTGAAAGGTTCCCGCACCTTGGGGGCATTCCCATTGTTGTGATGAGACAACTGATGCTTGTACATGTAGCTAGATGATAATACTTCCACACCCAGTGATTTATACTCTTACACCCCATGAAAGTCCTTCACAATATGCATCCCACCACCAAACTTCCCCATGTTTTGGAGCATCAATAGGTGAAAATTTAAAACAAAAATAGGATCATTATATCCTTTTAATATAATAAACCTTGTAAAATCTTGACTAGGAATAATATGGTGAGGGGATTCCTAAAATATAATCAATAATGGCATGGTTTGAATATTTTTGATATTATGGTTGTGTATTTCTCTATTAAAGTGTTAGATCTATTAGTTTCTAATAAATTTAGAAATATTGGGAAGGTATCAAACATATGTTAGTGGTGAAACCCATTTTCAATGGGCTAGGGTTAAGGTGTCAGGGGTATATATCTTTGTGGTGGAATATCAAATTCAATAACTACCCCTTGGACTTGAATAGGGGTTGTTATGATCATGTATGGTATTATAAGGGCCTAAAATATTTCATTTGTCTTTCCTATAATGGCAGATTTGCCTCATGGACTTATATTAAGCACATATTTTATATTCTTTCCACACAAAGAAGAACCTACACACTACTTCTTAAATATTTGCATAATACAAACTTTATTCCATTTTGAAGAGTGAGTACTTTTTGGATAGCATCAAATGGTTTAATATCCCTCCCCTTGAGGAATTTATTACTAAAATTTTATACCATAATTTCCCTCCCCTTGAGTAATTTATTACTAAAGTGTTATAGCATAAGCTCTCTTTTAATAAAAGTATCTACATTAGGCTTAGTAATAAATGGGTTGTTTATGACCCATTTTATATATGTAAATACATATTTGATGTCATTTTTTCCATGTTTATTGAGCCTTAAAATTCTTATTTTAGGTGGTTACTTATTCATAATAAACTTACTATTGGTGAGGTCTCATCTAGAACTAGTTTTGGTAATCTATGTTACTCTCTTTGTGGGGAAGTGGAAGGTGCTGATCAACTATTTTTTACTTTCCCTTTTACTTCATTTGTTTGTAATAAATGTTTAAATGATTTTTATAAGGTTTTATTTTATGATATCAATTGTTTCAATGTTACTTCTGGCTATGTTTGTCCTAAAAATAAAACACATTTCTTTTTTTCAAAAATTGTGGTTGGATTTTTCAATTGAGATTTTTTGGTTTCTTTAGAAGCAAAGGAATCTAGATGTTTTTTAGTTTAAGGTTATGATACTTGATAAATTTTTTATAAAATTTAACATGATACTTGTTTCTATGCATATATAGCTTTAGATAAAGGTGTCATAGGCTGAGATGGAGAAATTTCTAAATACTAAAATGATGAAGATACATCTAGTTTTATTTTAGACATGTGGTTTTTTGAGAATGATCCTTCCAATAGAATAGATAACCCTTCATGGATTTGAAACTCATGTTAACATATCTTAATATGAATGGGATGATATGAAGGATGCCTATTTTTATCAGGTAGATAATCTTGACCCTGAGTTAGTATATTGTTCTTTCTTTGATCAAGATAGTAAGAAGAACTTTGATGTAAATAATGATGAACTGCTCAATGTTCTTCATTTTTATCTTTAACATTTCCAACATGAACAATAAATTGAATCTAGAATTGGGGGTAAATACAATGTTTAATTTTCTATTAGTATCTCTTCACATGTATTTGATTCAACTAGAGGACTTTTTGTTGAGGGATATGGGGTGTGTTTCAAAAGGGTATTTAAAAAATTAATGAAAGAAATGTGAACACTCTCATTTCTAACCTTAAAAATTTTATTGGTAGTGGAATCAAAATATATAGGGACTAATTGTTGAATCATATTCAAGAGGTGAAGATTAGCCACCTAATTTCTTAGGTGAAATATGAGGGCAAACAAGTTTTTAGGAATGACAATGGACCTAATGTTTTAATTTAGAATCTTGAGGACTATGCAAAGGGGCCTGGATCATCTAATAAAGGTGTTGGTAATTATTATCATGATATTTGTTTGGATGGTGGTGTTGATTTTTCACATATGGGACTTGTTTAATTTTTATTTCCTTTGGGACCTATTTTGGACTTTGTCTTCATTGATCTTGTTTTATGTTTTTTTTGTTGGGTGCCCCTTTTTTTATATTGTAAGCATGATGTACTATTAGTCTAAATTTGATAATATTTTTTGGGAACATGGTTTATTTCTTATGGTTTTTATTCTCTTTTGTTCATCCTCTAGATATTTTGAATTTTGTTCACGCTCTTGAAATATTAAAAAAAAAAAATTATATTTTGAGATATGAATTGTGATTTACTTGTGGTATATCTTATTTATTAGTATTCTAATATCAATAATATTTTCATCAATGATATCTTTAATCTCAATTTTAAACTTTAATCATTTTTTTTAGAATGCATAATACATCTATGGTAGTTGCAATATGCATTGCCATCAAAAAAATAGATTATGATTTATACATGTTTACTTCCATTGGTGTAATAAGAGTGGTGAGTTTGCATTAAAGTATATTTTATAGAAATACATGATGAAATGATGGTAACCTTGATAATTTCTCCCTTAGTGGAGCTTCTAATTGAATAATTTTTATTGGTTATAATATAGCATTAGTTGTAATCTTATCTTCATTCTTAATTTCATTTCATTTTCTCTTATAATTTGGATTTCTTTTAAATTTGGCATTTGAAATATAAGGATAATTTTAAGTATACTTAAGCTTTTTCAAAGTAAGCAAATTGACCTTGCACTCTTTGACTATATGGCATAGTTTATCAAAATATTTGAACTTATCAAACAAAAAATACTTGAAGTGGAGATAGAAAAATTTGAGTGAAAATATATTAGAGCTCATTATCAACCTTTTTATTTGTTATTTTTTCTATCATATTATTGTATCTTAGTACATACTCATTAATTATTTATTTATACCTTTATTTGAGGTTCAAAATTTGAGTATATGAAAGCTTTTCACCAATGTTGATAGAAAACTATGTTAAAAACCCATTTTCCAAAGGGTTGAAATGATTTACTAATGAAAAAGGAAAATCATAAAACCATCTAAGAACATATTTTTTTAGACTTTTTGGAAAGAGCTTGGTTAACTTTTTCATTAGCCATATAGTATAGACAAGTTTCATGGAATTTATGTAAATGTTATTCAAGAGTGACAATCTAATTAGTAATGGATAATATGAAATTTTGGGTGGTTATGTAATAGAGAACATGAATCCATAGAGGGGTTGGCATGAGAGATAGTTTTCTCAATGTGGCATAGTTTAGATTGTAATGTAAGGAGTGCATGATCAAGAGTAGAATTTGTATAGGTAATTATAAGAGTATAGGTAACATGAGTAGGCATATGAACATATTCATTTTAGAAACCAAATGATGTTCCCAAACCAAGACATAATGCTATATAAGTAGCTAAAGGTGTAGAAATAGGAATGGATACAATGGTATAAGTGACAAAATTGGAAAATATATCTTGAGTATCTTTATTTTGTTATCTCTAGTAAGATATAAAAATGAGTCTACATTTTCTTGATGCTCATGAATATATTGCATAATTTTTTCATCGTCATTTGACAAAATTATTCTATAGTATTGGGTTCTGAAATAAGAGTCATAATGCACCCTTGAAGAGGGTATGGAATCAATGAATGGTGATAATTTGAAGCTACAAATTGTAGACAATGTATAATGTATATGCTTCCTCTTGTTCCCAAGTCAATTAATATTTGACAAAATCTACTAGAGAATAATAATGACATGATATAGTAATGCAATCAGTAGGAATATCTTGAGTTTTAACATTGTTTAGAACAAATTATCTATTAATTTGACATTTAATCCTTGTAATAACATAATGAAAAATATGTTGAAAATTAATACAAGATGTAACAATTAATTTTATAATCCTATGCAACATGAAATAAACATTTAGTATTGATCCTATTATGAATACAATACAAGAAAAAATCAAGGTACAAGGGTAATCCAGCAAGGGTTTGAATGATTGTGTGGGCTCTCAAATATACTTGATAATTCATTAATTAGTGTCAACCCAATGTTTTAGATCAATAACTACAAAGGAAAAATTATGATTAAATCCCACTAACCTTGTTTTTAAGGGTACAGTAACATTGATTTCCTTTGGTGATATGCTCCTCTCAAGAGTACCACAAATCAAACAACTAAAATAGGATTTGTGTGGTATAATTAAGGCATCTTAGGAATTTTTGATATACCATGAGGTTCATGGAAACCAAGCTTTTTGTTTAGTGTTGTACAATGGCTATGAGTATTGGGTTAAACCCTTCACATAAATATTTATGTAAAATAGATCACCGTGTAGCCCTTCACAACATTCACTAAGTATTTTTAAAAATACCAAAACATAGTTTCTAAAAGAAAGCATAAATAAAGAATAAATAAAGGAAAATAAAATAATTTTTTTTTTTTATGTATAGATATATAAAAAATTTAACCTAAAGTTGAAATAAAGAGATTCATTGTTATATTTATCCAAGGTGATAAAATAATTCCTTGAGTGTAAACTTAAATCCAAGGTTGAATAAAATTTAATCATTATGTGTTGGATTTTTATCCAAGGTTAAAGGTTCTTTTTAGTTCCATAAATTTATAAAAAATTGAATGAAATCCTAGGATTAAAATAAAACAAACAAGCAATGTTCTAAAATAATAGGTTTGTCATAATGTTTAAATATATTTTTGAGTTGAATAAATCAAGATAATAGATCTAAACTATTGAATTTGATATATAATAAATATACAAATCTATAAGTAAAATACATAATTTATAGAACTATAAATTTGTTTAAAATAGTAAATAAGCCTATAGATATGAAAACATCCCTAAAATAGATATTATGATAACTGTGACTGTAAATTAGTTGAAAAGACCTGACAAATGTGTTGCACCAAAAATAGGGATTCAAATTGTGTTGGGATAAGATTGCAGAAGGATAATATGGCCACAATATGGCCTTATCTATTGATTATCATAATGTCTTGGTTGATTGTATGCCTATTTTTTTGATATAGGCCTGTGCAACTTTTTATGAGGGTTGACTAAGTAATCATTTGTATCGATTTTACATGTGGAAGACTTGAAATACACAAACCCTAGTTCTTTCACAATAAACATGATAGAGATCAAATTCTAAAATGGGAGAATATGGTTAGGGGAATAGCCAAGATATCCTTGGAAAACATTGTGTATTTTGAGTGTTGCATATATATCCCAAATGGGCCTTAAGATAATGTAGCTCACCCTCTAGGGTGAGTGTGTGATCTGAGATTGTTAAACTATATGAATGTAACTAAGAGATTAATTAAAATGATTGAAAATAGATGCCCTTGACAAGTAATAAATTGAATTTAGACTCATCCTATGGTTGTTGGATGCAATTAAATTAAAATTTGAATAAATAGTTCTCTTTTACTAAGTATATAATAGAATTTATAATTGATTTTTATATATTTTTGGATAAGCCTTGATATGCTTATACAAGGTAATCTTACAATATTTCCCCTAACTGACTTTGCTAAAATCATAGAAGGGGTAAAGTTCAATGTTTTGAATATAAAATGTTATCATTAGAGTGTGAAGGGATAAGGCCACACTAGTGGACATGACCATAATATAGACCTATCCAACCTAGTGTATTCATATACATCATCTCATATATTTTTCATGTTAGTTTAGATGAAATTACCAAAAGAGTCAACTATATAAACATATCAAGTCTAAATATTTTAACTATTTATCACTTATTTATATATCATTAAGAATCACTTTGAAAAAGTTTAAGAACTATTTAAAATCTTGTAAATATGAAATCCATCAAAATATAAATCCCTAATCTAAGTTTGAATAGCATTTTTAGGTCAAGTCAGTTTTCCAAGTGTTGAAATCCATACTCAGGGTTTCACTACATACTAGTATTATATATGATTACACACATCACTCATCTAGGTGGGAGAACTAACTTTGGTTTGAATTCCTTATTCAAATTATTGGATACATAGGCAATAATTATCCATAAAGGGGTGGATAAGATTATCTCAACCTTTCCCTTACACCTATTATCTATGTCTTATAGTGGTATTTTAGTTCACATCTAGGGTTTAACGAAGAGAATGAAAACATATACATTCATACATAATCAAATACATTTTCATGCACATGAAACCTTATCACACATAGGATCAATATTTATAATTATCATAAATTACTATAGGCATGGAGGATAGGTTTTCACTCTATTAGACAATGTCACACTACATAGGTGTCTAAAAAGTGTGTATTTGTCCATGCTCATGCAAACATTTTATTTCTAGATCTGTGCATTTAAAGAAAATTTCCTTATCACTATTGATGACTATATTCTAACACAAACCTACACATACCCAAAATCATCTAAATAATCAATTCATCTAGTGTTTTCTATAAATATAAAGTTACTATATTCTACTAGTTACCTCATTTTTTTATGTGAATGTTATTTTTTATGCAATTTGACTATTCTATTAATTTTATCATATTAATGTCATAGTAATCTAAAAATAGATAAAATGTACTGGTGAACCTATTCCATTGTTTTGAGCATTGTAAAAACCCATATTCCTTAGGTTTTTTTTCTATTTTCCTATGGTTTCTAATTTATGTATTTTATCTAATTTTTAAACCAGATTTTTTATTTCCCATTATCAAATCATGATTATAATGGATATGCATAATATTTTATTTTTGATACAATATATGATTTTCATTATTACATGTCACTTTCCTTTAATCTAAAATATTTTTAATAATTTTGTAATAACAATGATCAATTTTTTTTACAATCATTCCAAGGTTGAAACTAATCATGAATAATCTTTAGCCTAAATTATTAATCTAAGTGTAACTTATTTCATTCCTCCTTAAGGTTTTTATATCTACAACCCTCCCAAGAGTCCCATTTATCATTATTACAAGAGGTAGATTGACCCATCCTTTATTACAAATTTCATGCACCCTCTTGATAGTTATTGTATGTATATTCAATCAAAAGTTCTTAAGGTTTATGCTTGTGAAGCTATACTAGATCAGATAGTTACTATGAGGATGTCGATAGAGAAATTCTAAAATAAAATATGTATAAATATTTAATCCCTTGAGGATAATATTGAACATTTAAAACATCCTCCAGATATTAATGTAAATTACATCTTTTCATCTACACTCAATAACTTTGTACCTCATAATATTTCATCTCAATTATGGGTTAAGAATCAATAATAATATTCAAATACTAAATAACAAAATTCATGAGGTTAATAAGACTCCAAGTGAAACTCTAAGGGATATGCTTCAAAATAAGTTGATCACTTTACCTCTTATGACTTAATTTATGATATCAAAATACTATTTTTCTTATCTCATAATACATGGATATCATATAGATAATTTTTGGGCTTTGAGGAATAAATTAAAAAAATTATTGATAGTGGTGATCCTACATTAGATGCATTTATTAAACCATCATTAAATTCAAATATACCTTCTATAATTGACCAATCACCTAAATCTTATTTTCCATATCCTAAGTCCAAGCTACATACAAAATAATTAGTGAAAGAACAATTAATAAAATTAGAGTTTACAAAAAGAGAAATTACTAAATATAATTTTCAAAAATAAGTGTAGGCTAAATAAAAAAATTTATTAATGAAAAAATAAATAAATAAATCAAATTTGACTAAGAAGGAAGTTCAAAATAGAGATACCTAATAAGACTAATACCACAAGATTCCTAAGGGGGGCACTAAAAAACATTCCTTGTATCTATAGACTTTTATTATTATCTCTTACATAGATGACATGAAATACATCAATGTTGAGATTACAAATTCTTATGAAATAAATGTATGTAGCATGATACTTCTCTAATCTCTTAGGTATGACATTCAAAAATTGGATAAGATTACTAAATCTAGGCAATGTAAAAGATCCATTGAGTAGTTAGTAACTCTTGATCTTAAATCAAGTTCCATTATATTTCACATTGACCCTAATTTTATTCTATACAATGAAATATTAAGAGATCATAGCTGAAGACAATGGGTGCCACACTTGGTAATAATCATGACTATGTTAAATTTGACTTCAATTGTGTGACTATTAATAATTCAAGAGATTGAACATCTTCAAAGAAATAATATAAATAAGAAAAAAATCCTTCAACCAATACTCAAGTAAATAAATATAATGTAATCATAAAAGAAGAGCATGGTACTCATAGCATAAATCATATTAAAAAATAAGAGAGTAATAAATCAATTCTAGAATATGGTACAGTTAGTTTTGAACATCATATAACACATATAGAAGATGATATCAAGCATACATATATGCATCCCATTGATGAGATATTTGACTGGTAGGAACATAACCTATTGTACATAACTTATTAATGCTTACTTTATTTCTTATCCTCTTTATTCTTATATCTTGTTACACATGTGTACATATTATTCACATTGATCATTATTCTAGCCCTTAAAATTGTTTTCACTTGTCCCTTACCTTTTGATTATTTATCATAATCCATACATCAATGAAATCTATCATACTATGATTCATAATTCACAATAACTTCATATAAGTTCACATTATTTGTGGAATATTCTTTTCTCACCCTTGAATATTGACTATTCATACTTGTTTTAGCATAAATTAAGCTACTATGATAACATATATTCATGAATACATATTATGACATGATCTTATACACTAATTATTTGTTATGTTGTGGATCCTATTTATAAATTACAATGTATTTCAAATATTGTACATTTAAAACATACTATACACTCTTTATGTATTTTCTAGACCTCCTTAATGGGGAACCATTTTGGGTTGACTTTGCCCATGGTTTTGGTACCCAATATTTTTTAAAACTGCTATGTTGAGGTATTATGTATATATGGATATTCATTAGGTAATACATCATGAGAGTAAGGGTTTGAGAAGTAAGAATAGAGTGTGTGAATTTATGAGAGTTTATAGAGTGCAACTCCAACTAGTATTTATGTATTGTAATTGTGAGAAGACTGATCTGTGAGTGGATTGTACTCTTGTGGCTTGTAATAAAATTTGAGCAATTTTTTCTTGGTGGATGTAGCCCACACTAGGTGAACCATGTTAAATATGGTATTCTTATTGTGCATTTTATTTTTGTTCTTTATGCATCTCTATTCACATATATTATTATTATTATTATGATTCTGTGAAATTATTCCACATCAATTTCTAGTTTATTCCTAACATTATTTCCCACTAGGGCAGGTTTACTATTATTTCTAAAAAATCTCTTGAGATATAATGTTAAAATTCACATATATAATGGAGGAATATATCTCTCCTCTTTTTGAAAATTTATAAGTTACTGCACTTATTTCATGTTATGTATTGACACATGCCATAGATTATTTGGATCCATTATAATATTATTTTGTTGGCATCCGTTCCACTTGGTCATGCTTGACTACATATATGTGTATTAAATTTCAGAATTTCAAAACAATTTTTTTTTAAATATAAAAAATAAAAATCTAGGACCTATGCATAACATGTATTAATTTTTTACATGATTAATCTATTTTTTAGCATATATAATACATTAAATATCCATTTTTCATATGAAAATATGTTTCACATTATACATGAGTTAGATGTAGGTCATACATGCTTCATATGACATGGACACATAGATGCAGGACATTTCTAGACCTAGGATTTACCTTCCTACATTGGAGGCATGTTATTACTAGGGGAATATTCATAATTTAGATAGGTTTTCTCATTATATGATTATTTTCACTGAGCTACTTTACACTAATTATACATTACTTTATCTAACTCATGATACTTAATTTGTTATTTCACTGGATATTGTATTTTGTTATATGTGATGTTGACATACATTTATTATGTAGATTAACGTTTCTTGTTATATGCATTATTGATGGTGTTACATGTTACATTATGTGATATTTTATTTTTTATTAAATTATGTGACCCTTACTTTTCTCTTTTTAAATCTAATTGTGTGTGACATTTGATTGTCTGTGGTGTGTTTGAAATTTGATTGTCCATTATGTGTATGACATTTGATTGTCCATGGTGTAAGTGACATTTGATTTTTCATGGTGTGTGTGACATTTGATTGTCTATTCCATGTGTGTCATTTTATTGTCTATTCCATGTGTGACATTTGATTGTCAAATATGTGTGACATTATATTGTCCATTTTGTGTGATTCTTTCCTTGTGGGACATTGACTGTTATTATATATTATTTATTCAATTTATATATTCTCACTACTATATTAACTATTAAATTCATTTCTCATTCATACATACATATATACATATACATATACATACATACATACATATATATATATATCTTGACATACAATTTTATGCCTTAGGATACATGGTTCACACATATTCAAATGATCTATTATATTATGATGACATATTATCCACATGTTAATACATGTGTTACACTATTTATATCCTTTTTTATATGGCATGATTCATATAACACCTTTATTTTGAGATGAATAGCTCACATGCTACATTCTTGACCTCAAAAGGGGGAAATACACATTGGATTGTCTTAGAGATTGACTTTTCATAGTCACAAAAAAATAGATTTTGGGCATAAATTACTTTATAATGGTACAATATTATGAAGATTATTATATGTTTTTACTTAGATTATAATAGCTTTGAAAATTATTGAGGGCATATCCAATGCATATGTCAGATAATTTTTAGGATTATAAGTTGTATTACATAAATTATATGAGATTATTATACATAGTAGATGACTCAAATTACATAGATTATCAAATTGGGAGCATATGAAAGGAATATGTTCACATTTTCATATATATTATGATATTTAAACTCAGAGTATACAATTTATTGGATTGGAAACATATGAAAAACATATATGACACATCCTAAAGTAATTATACTTATAAATTACTCAAATACAATCCTATAATATATCTACAACAAATTATTCAAAAACATTATGAAGATTTATCAGAATGTTTTATTAGATTTGTTAAAAGCCATAATAGATTCCATTACCAAGATATAGTGATTTGTGTAGGGATGAAGTTTTACATGACTTAACTTCTAGGCACTTATCCATTTTTAATGAGGGTTGGGATATATGCAGATCAACCCATGGTTTTGCATTGGCATCTCCAAGGGGCATGATTAATTAATTCTTCATTATCTTAATAATATGTCTTAGTTCCCATACATATATGTGTATTTTTTCCTTTTTTCATTTCACATATGCTCAATTTTATTACTTTAATATTTCATATCATAAGTAAAAATTATTTCTATATGTTTCATTGAAAGTTTTCATGGAGCAAAGCACAACACATAGTGCATACTTGAACATACCCATCATGTTTATCTTCATGTATCACATTCTATCATTTTAATATAATAAAAATGGAGAAAATGTAGACATTATATTTTATAGTAAACACTTGATAATGTGTAATTTGACTAATCTTCAACATACTAGACTTAAGCACACATACATGACTCTTGTTCACCTCTCCTCATAATCATTCACTCATATATTAGTTTGACCCTATCAAATCACTGTTACTACTATACAAAAATTCCCAAGTCTCTACCTAAATAACTTAATATCATTCTTAGACTATCTAATATTAGATAACTATTCCTAATTTATGGAAAAGTTCATGCCTTCGTAGATAGTTTTGCTACCATAGACTTGTCCACTTAGGTTGAACCCATCCCTATGACCTTTAATGGTTATTTACCTAAATTCATATTATTCATAAGGTTTAATCCATATGTTTCACATGTTTTTTAAAGAAAATAACCTAAATAGTCATCTATATAAACATATCAATCCTAATCTTTTTGGTTATCTAGCACTTATTTATCACTATAAATAACTCTATACATTGAGAATAACCACTCTAAAAATTTCAAATATAAAATGCCTCAAAGGAGAAAACCATTGGCTAACTATGAACACTATTTTTAATACCAAGTTATAGGTTTTCAAGTGTTTAAATCCATTCACAAGATTGCACACACTTAGTTAAGTGAGATAGCTAATTTCAATTTGACTTCCCTCTTTGGAATATTGGATACATAGAAAACACTTAGCCATAAAGGTTAGTAAGGTTAACTCAACCCTTCCTTTTATATTGTTATCCATATTTTATAGTCATATTTTATTTCATGACTAAGGTTTGAAATAATAAGAAGGAAAACAAATTCATTCTTTTAGAATCAAAGATAGCTATATGCATAAGAACCCTTATCAAATACATGCACAATAGCCAAAACTATCACAAATCAGTATATGAATGCAATAAAATATTAACCATATCAAATAGTGCTACACTTTAATAGGCATCTAAGAGGTGTGAACTTTTCTAGGCTTACATAAACACTCTATCTCTAGATTCAAGCATTCATAGACCCTTTTTTGATCAATTTTGACAATTTTATCTTGATACATACTTGCACAAACATGAAATCAATTAAGTTCAATGCATGCAATGATTTATATAAATAAAAAGCTACTATATTCTTCTATTTACATTCAAATTTGTAAGATAATTTAATATTTTATGAAATATTAATATTCTATTTGTTTTATCCTATTAACATCACATTGATCCGAAAATAGATAAAACACACATGTGTAAGATATATACACCTCAAGATTAAATCTATATTGGTCAAAATTTTATTTTTTTCTATTTTTTTGTTGTGTTTATAAATATAGTCTCGACTAGGGCATCAAAAGCTTATACTCATTTGGTAGTGATGGCACATAGGTTAGAGATGATTTAAGTGATAAAAATTGAGTCTCAATCTATTGGTTTGGATAGTCAGGAATAGTCGATGGAGTCTTCAATGGAAGAGGCCTTTTGGAGGGCACATGACTCTCTACAGGATGATAAGGTGATGGTTGAATTGGGTGATTGGTAGGGTAGTTTAAGGGATAGGAGGTTGCCTAATCCTAAAATTTTGTAAATCCAATATGCAAAGGTTACTGAAGAACCAATGGATTTGAATAGGGTTCTATCAAATAATTCTATTTTTATCAATTTTGAAAATAAAACCTTGGAGGATATTTTAGAAGGTGAAGCTTCATCTATAAAGAGAGGCCTGGTCTATTATTTTTATAGGTTTTGGCCATCTCTATCCTCTTTTCATAAATGGTTGTCAAATGTTTGGAAACCATTGTTGAAAGGCACCCTATAAATATATCCCTATGCCAAAGGTTTTTTTGTTGTGGATTTTGATTATTTAGCTGATCACATAAAGATTTTTTGAGTCTAAAAGATGAAGATTTGATAATCACCTTCTTATGATGACACCCTGGACTCTTGATTTTAACCCCTTGACATCAAATATTTATTTGCATCTTATCTGGGTGAAGCTATCATATTTTTTTCTATAGTTTTTGTCTAAAATTGGTCTTTCTATCATTAGCTATGGGCTCAGATATTTATTGGAAATTGATGCATCTTCATTAAATTTTAGCTAAACTATTTTTTCTAGGATTCTAGTGTGTCTTGACATTTCTCAAGATCTTCTTGATAGGCTTGAGTTAAAATTTCAAGAAAGGTGTTGGTATCAAACCTTTGATTTTGAGGGTATCCCATTAAAATGCAAAAATTACTTTCAAATAGGTCATCTTTCTACCTCCTACCTTAAATCTGAATGAAAACTAGAATCTTCTTAGGGTAAGGAGGTTAATGAAAATCATCTATCTATTTTTTTAAATTATAATACAGGTTGCTCGATAGGAACAGTTTTAAAGAATATTTTGGAAAAAGATTTGGAGAAAGAATTAATATCGGTAAAACCAACTTAAAATGTTGAGTTTGGTAGTATTAGTATTAAAAAGGTAAATATGAGTAAAATGTTAATAGGTAAACTTAAGGAAGGAAGTGGTGTCTTATTTTTAGCTTTAGATAAATTGGGTAATGATGAAGAATGTTAGGTTGTTGAGAGTAGTAGAAAAGGTCATCTTATTCCTAGCTCTCCACCAAAACCTATTTATACTCATGGAAAAAGTAAGAAGGAAGAGTTAATTAATTATGGATATTCTATTTGATTTCTTGAGTTGTTTATTTTTAGTCTTATTGTCACTTGGTGGCATGTATTTTGTCATGGACCTCTATTTTATTTTGAAATATTTGAAGGTTGGGTCTTTTTGTAAAAAAAATCATTTTTAATATAGGGAAAGGGACACATCAACCTTGGTTTCTATCTAAAAAAAAGATATGTAAACCTCATATAGGTAAGAAAAAATAGGATAATGTAAAGGTATCCTTATATAGCTTAATGTAATTTCTTAACATAGTAACAAACATATTTTTCCCTAGAGAGATTTAATTAGTATTGATAAGCATATCTATCCATATTACCTTACCCACTTCCTAGGAAAAGGTATACCATTTAGAAATCAAGTGTGAAAACATGGATGAATAAACTTTGTAGTGTATGGTAAATTATGTATGATGTACATAATACGACCAAGATAAAGGAAAATGTTTTTTTTTTTAAAAATTATATTTTATGAATGTTTTTGGATTTTTTAAATTTTGAAAAATCAATTGCTAAGAAAAAGGCACATGTGAAGCACATCAAATAGAAGAAGAAAAACAATGTACAAGATTATGGTACAATAAAAATTCATTGATGGTGATCACCAAGGAATTTTTTTATTGTATCAATGGTTTTTTATTTATTATTTAATTTAAATAATATACAAATCATGTAATCGAATAAGCAAGTAGAATCTACAATAGAATAGTGTTTCAAAAGATGTATGCACGAAATCCCTTAATATGCCATAAATATTGGTTTTTAATGAGGGTGGTAAGTATCACCCCAATATGTGCAATAATAAGATATCATCCTTATCCAAGTCTTGATTTCATTGATATTTATCACCATTTTTTAATCCTTAAAAAATTATCTTTCTTTGAAAATCACACCCTTTCTAATGGAGGCTAGTATCTCTAAAACTAATACATTTATTTGTTGAATTCCTTATTATTACATGATATGTGTAATAATATTTATCCTTTTAATAAGTTTTCCTATTATTCAAAAATATATTACACATAGGTGGAAAATTGACCAAGTTCTTGTCCACTAGATTTTGAAGTATGATTTCTCAACCTTGAAAAATCTAGATGACTTACTTGAATTTGTTTTTATGCTTAGAATTAAATGATTATTGTCTATATTACTAGATGTTACTTGATATAATTTTTGAATAATAGGTTTTATTTATTACTTAATATGCGACATTTATCTTTGTGTTCATCTTCTAAATTTAAATTCATATTTAAAATCTAGGTGAGTGACTCAAAAGTATTCAGATTATCTCTATATTATGGTATAATGTTTTTGACACATATTTGTTGTATGTTACTGTGACATGGTTGATAAATCAAATATTTCATGTTAAAATCAAACTGAAAGACATAATATGATATGATTTCCATTAGATGTTTACATTGTCACTCTAGGTTTAGAATTAGTGATATATCTACTAAGGAAAACTTATTATAAGCCACATATTATAGAAAAGGATCCACTTGGTAAATAATTTTACCAATCTAATGTTTCATCTACTGAGGTTCTAGAAAGTAATTTGAGTATGACCAATGAAATTTCATCACAATCAGGTATAAAAAGGTAAAATGATGAAGGTTGGATTTAATATCTCCATGACCATCAAATATGTTTAATTCAATAATGACCAAGTCATGAGTAAAAATTATGTCTTATATTTAGTTTTGAACAATATTTGAATACACAAAATTATCCTCATTATTTTCTTCATGTGTTTTCTTAAAGTAATAGACCATGCACTTGCCTTTGTAAGTCTTATAGTTTAGATTATTTAAATTTCCTCATGTATAAAAATGATTGAATACTTAGTGATCAGTTCATAAGAAGTGAGGATGGATTTAAATAAGGCAATAGGTGTAGCGAAATAAGGGGATCAAGACAAGAGGAAAAATAAAACTGGGTATAGGAATCATGATGAATGTTTGGATATAAAACATGACTTAGCTTGGACCAAATTAGGAAAGATAACCTCTAGGTGGGATTTTTATGAGGAAGAATAACTAGGTTTTATAGATCATGATGAAACCCTACCTGGTCTCAACCTTGCTATTACTAAGAATCCATCTTTAGGTCCTTATGAGTCCATGGTCAATAACTTAAAACCTTCTAGTGCAAAGACAAACCATATATGGAGATATTCTCCTATTGTAAACCCTAGTCATGATTTGGTCTTAGAGGATTCAACTCTACAAGACAAAATTATTCTCTTGGATCATTATGGCCTCATTTAAAAACTAGTAGGAAGATGGCTTGCAATTGGCAAAGTGGAGCTCTAGGTTTTAGAAAGCTAGGGTTTAGATTTACTAGTAAAAAATTTTCCAAATGGATTATTTGTGGTTTAATTCCATAATGAGGAAAATAGGTATAACATCCTCAACTCTAGTCCTTGAGCATAAAACGAAGCTAGTTTATCCATTCAATCATGGCTTCTAAACTTCTATGCTCAATAGATGAGCTCCTCCTTAGTGCCTATGTGGGTTTATCTCTACATATTACCAATAGAATATTGGGGGGGGGGATAGTATTATGAATATTGGTAATAGTATTGGAACCTTTCTCTTTATTGATCATGTTATTGTGGAATCTAAATAAAGATTGTTCGAAGAGTCTTCATTCTACCACTAGTAGGAAAAAGAAGTCTATTGGCTTATTCAAGAAAATTTGGAAGGCCAAAAACACTCTAGTTTTTAGACTCTTTTTTATAATAAATATAGGTGATTGATTATAAAATATTGAGGAAGGTGCACCCAACTTAACCTCTTATTCTCATCCCCACAATGTGTTGGTGGAGCCCTCTACTATCCATTCTATGGAGGTTGTGAAAAAAAATGGTAAATTAATATTTGAATCTCTTGAATATGCTTTCTTCTAGATAACCTTTATGCCTCTAATAAATATGAAAATATATTAAAAGTATAGAGGGTCTTGTTGACTCCCATTTGGAAAATAATGGGAGAAATTTAAAGAAAAGGGAGACAATCCTAGATAGAGAAACACTAGACCTAGAAAGGATTGAAACTTCTATTTTTTTGGATGATGAAGGATTGCTTCAGAATGCTAAACCTAAAAGTCTCTTTTCTAAGGATAGTAACCTAGAAAAATACCTAGGGTTAAATTATTTTGTATCTATTTCTCTAAAATATTATTCTATGGACACTCCTAATTGTGAGAAAATAGGTAGAATAGGTTAGAAACCTAATTCATAATGTCTATTGGAACATGGTCTTATAGAAAACCAGAAAGCTATAACAAATTTTTATATTAAAGTGTGTGGGGTGGAAATCCCCTCTATGGTGCCATGAATATTTTTATTTGATGTTAGGGGTATAAATTCCTCTAACAAGAGACACTTATTAAAGCGTCAAGCTACTCAGCTTTGTTTTGACATTATCCTCCTCCAAGAAACCAAATTACTCCAAGATGAAGCTATGAAGATGCTTATCCCTTGTTTTTTTTTTGACATTATCAGAGTCAAACATTTATCTCAAGGAAAAAACATATAAGGGATAAAATCACATGTTCTTTGGGTGTTAACATGAAAGGTGCTTGTATTTATTATTTATTTAGTTTTTTCTAAAAATACATGAAAAAAATCAGGATTTATAAACATGATTTCTTTAAAATCTTGTACAAAATAATAATGAATCCTTTTATTCTCTTAAAATGTTTTTTTTTTTTTAAATTTGGAATCTATTAAATACATAATACCTTCATCTATTTCCAAAATTTTCACCATGATTAATTTTTATTAATGAAAAAAAATTACAAAGGTAAAATTATAAAACTAATGTTTGAAATGATTGAGCAAACCCTAAGAGGAATATGTTTTTTAAAATCATAGGCTGAAATGCAAGAAAAAGATTGAACCCTAGGTGAGATTGAGATAATGTAAGAACCTAAAGATAAATTATGACTTCAAAATTAACACACGTGAAAATAATTAAAATCTATAAAATATTATTTAGAAGAAACCCTAAGTTGAATGTTTCAAAGAGTCAAGATTCAACATTTATGTTTGCCCTTATTATATTTTTTTAGAAAATAGGAATAAAAAAATTCATTTACATGGATATATACATACACAACCAAATTATAAAATTTATGCCTACTTAAGGTGGCTAAATATTCAAACAAGTCCAAGTGTCACAAAAATAAGTTAAATCAGTGTAATGAATTGACAAAGAGGTAAATAAATACATGCATCTTGGAAGTTCTAAAAGTTTGAGACTATATTCTAATTGTCTTGAATATGTTTGAACTATAATTTGTTATTATAATATCACACACACACACACACACACACACACACACACACACACACACACACACACACACACACACACACACACACACACACACACACACACACACACACACACACACACACACACACACACACACACGTACATGTCATGTACACACCTATAAATAATAAGAATGGCACACCAATATTTTATCTATGATACTGATCATGTCTTTGTGTTATAGTGCATGTCTTTTTAGGGTTTCATAATTTGGTTTTTTGGGGGCCCATTTTTTACATCTTCTTGATTATGAATGTAGCTTCGCTTCATAAATCTAAAAATTAGAATATCTTTAATGACTAAATCTTCACTTTCCCCTAGCTTTCAAACTTAAAAGTTATAAAAAAATAATTGAATTTAGTACCAGCCATAAAATCATTACAAATTATGAATCCCTTTTCCTTAGAATCAAACCTCCATGTAGTTATATGGTGTGTGTATGGAATAATTTGAGCAAGGGTTTCAACCTTATCTTCCCTATAAGTGATCCATGAAAATATTTAATTTTAATTACCCTCATTTGACACAATGGCATGTGTAGATAGACCAAGATAGATGAGTGTCACAAGCATGTATTAGTTTGAAGCACAACTTGAATAGAGAATCTTGGCTCTAATCTTGGCCTTTGGTGTAATGGATTATATCTCTATTGATTATCCCTTGATTCTAGATTTCTCCATTTTTTAATAATTTGGCAAGACCTTGTATTTATAGGATAATTTAAGATGACTAATAGGTATTAGCTAACTTTTGAAAATGTAAATGGGATAGGTAATTCATAAGTCAAGTTAAAATGTATAGAAGGACCCAAAAATATAAAATAGACAAAATCATAAGGCTAAGAATTTTTATAAGATTTTTTTGTATAGTGGTTTAACAATTTTGAGAATATTAATGTATTATTCTTAATTTAGTTAAAGGGTTTGAATAGTAAAATTAGTAAAAAAAAATATGAAATAATTAAGCTACTAATTTATGAAATTTTACTAAAATTGAAATCTTTATAAAAATAGTAATAAGGTAAAGAAAATAAGGCTTAGCTAGAAATTGACTAATCTAACTGAGATAAAGGCTAAAATTCACTATGCAAGACTAGGACACTATTTAAAACTAAGATCTGGTCTTCATTTTGTAATTGGATAAGAGAACCAAAATTAGATAGGAGTGGCACTGGTGTTATAGTATAACTCTATCATTGTTGTCTTGAGGATCTAAGCTTTCTAGGTTTTGTTTGTTATATCTATGTGACCCTATTTGTGAAGTTTTAGTAGCTAAAAGTCTATAGAGCTCCCTATAGAGTATATTTTCTCTTCAAACCCTATGTCCCATTATGATCTAACCAATTTTGAGAAAGATATGGGGTTAGTGTGTGTAATATTCACTGTACATGGATCCACACCCCTTGTTTGGGTATGCTACCTACATACCAATACTCTGAAGAGGGATCAAGCCATATGTAATTCTCCCACTTGATGTGATTTGTGAAATTATATGTATGAAGATGTAAAATAATAAATTAGATGTACTTGAGGTGTTTAAGGATTGGTGTAAGGATTTTAATAAGCTTGTAAGGGTATTGGTTGGATGTATATAGAGAATACGAAAGATTTCTTGAGTAGTCTTACTTGTATTCTTGTTTGCTTAGTGATAATTGCCAACCTTTTTCCAAATGATCTTTGAATGGGATTTTATAAGGATCTATTGGTCATGGGTTTAATGTAATCACATTAGGCTAATAAGGATAAGTATGGGGAACTAAAATAAATTGACTTTTAGGGCCAAAAATATACTTGGACAAGAGCATAGAAAGTGAATAGGAGTGGCACCGACACTGTAGTCCTAGTGTGGCACTATTGTCCTAAGCAGATGAGACTTGGGGGGATGGATCTATCATGGAAAGAGGGGTTTGGCTTAGTTGGAATCAATTTTTTAATGCTATAGATGACTATGAATCAATGAAAATATTCCTATGAGGGTCATGAGAGCAAGCAAGAGGGACCTAAGGGTTGGGTGTCATTAACCACTCTCAAGTTACCAATTTTCACATTTTATATGGAGTACATTTTTCCCCACTTTATTCTAGTGACATAGCAAAGCAAAATACTAGGATAAAGGAAAAATAGAAAATTTACCTAAACTTACCTATAAGGATGAAGCTTATGAAGTTGTGTGATGATAGGTGTACATAGAGAGAGCACATTGTGAAGTGTGAATCTATAAGAGAAAATATAAAGTAGATCAATTATAACTAGATATGCTATATCTAAAATAAGAATGTACAAGGTCTAGTAAGAGAGAGAGAGAGAGGAAGAGAAAGGAATGAATACACCTCACCAAGTATACAGACCAATATAAAACCTATTATGATGCTAAGTGATGTTGAGTAATACTGATTAATGTTGGATGATGTTGTACCAAGAGTAATATCACAAATAGAGTTGAGTAATCAATTCCCTAAGAGTGGCTCAATAATGCAAAGGATATCCCTTTAGCTCCATCATCACCCATTAATTGAATCTAGGTGATCATGAATGTGTTGATCAATGTTTGGACTATGTGTCCAATCCTTCTGAATAGGTGGTTAAAGAATTCAAAGTCTAGCTAGTCCTTTGGATCCATCATTTCCCCATGAAGTGAAGCTATGAATTGATACTAGTATGAAATATATGTCATATGATATGGCTCCTAAATCCCATGAATGTACTATAATCTAACAATTTTGGTAGGGATAGTTGAATGTATGCTAGAAACTAGGCCACTCTTGGCCACTCTGAAATATGAAGATTAGGATTGTATGAAAGCCACTCTAAACTAGTGCACTAGGCTTGTATGAAATCCACTCAAGAACTTAGGAATGTAGAAGTTAGGATTGTATTAAATCCATTCCAAAATAATTCCAACCACCTAAAAATAAAATAAGTCATGCAACTACTAATAATGCCTAGGTAATGTTAAACTCAGAAAGAAAAGAAACAAATGTGTCATGCATGTTTCTCCCAATCACTAGTGTCTAAAACATGGATTCTAATCTGGAATTCATATCAACTATCATATATAAAATTGGAAGTGAGAGCCATCATGTCTTTCATGATGCCCCTTATATATGGATTCTCTATGTGAAAGTGTATTGAAAACTATTGGTTCTAAACTATTCTAGTTGTGCAAAATTGTAGTTGAACCTAATTTTTTACCTACTTTTGGAAAGTTTAGTTTTTTTTATATTTGGATAGAAGCACTAAAATTGGACACTAGTGGTATAAATGTTATATTATAAGTTGGGTTTTATTGTCTTGTGCCAAATTTGGTAACTATTCTGATATTCTTACTATCTGCCTAGTTTGTTCTAGCTATTTTGATGTTTGATTGTTGTTCTAAGTGTGTTAAATGCTAGATTTTTTATTCTTAAGAGATTTTATCTCTATGAAAAAACCCCTATTTTTTGCCCCCTCTTTTTAGGGTAGTAATGAAGACCCTATAATGACTACCCTCAAAATAAATATCCCTAGAAGTGTGTTATGTTGCAAAGATACATGATATAGTAATGATAATCAACAAGATATAGCATTTCTTACATTGAGAGATTGTTAGATCAACAAGGGTATGCCTAGATGGATATAAAAATGTAATAGCATGTACAATATACTTAACTAGAAATGAAAGTCTAGTTCGTTGTTATTTTTTAGTTAGAAGGATAGATCATGATGCCCATCATGGCATCCAAGAAAGTAAGATAAATGCATGATGTGGATCATGGCATTGAAAACAATTAGAAGCAAACAAGAAACAAGCATACAAGTCAAGAAGTAAGAATCATATAAGGGTGGCCAAGGGGGCACACAAATAAGGGACATGGGCACATGTCACTCATACTATAAGGCAAGCATACAAGGCATGTTCAAATGCCACATACACATATAATTGAAACAAGTAAAGTTGGCATGGAAGACACAATCACATAGAAGAGTACAGGCATAGGACATTATCAAATTTCCTAAGGCACACACAAGCTATAAAAGCAAAGGACATTAGCAAATATCCTAAGGCACATACAAGAGACAAACAAGAACTAAGAAATATAATCACATCAAGCTATGCTAAGTTAAAAAAGAAAGCATGTAATAACTAGAAATACAATCACATCTAACTAATCAAAGCAAGAGGGAAAGTATACAAGACATGGTAGTATAAGACTAGGTATATGCTAATAAATATACAAGTGCTATATATTAATGAGATGTTGATATATTAATCTATGTAAGTTAGTAAGTAATGTACATCAACATGATAACTAAAGAGTGTGGTGTCATAATAACATAACATGGATGATGTAGTCATATAGAAGATGCCCCTAGTGGGTATGTATATCGATGTATGTCTCGATGTAGAAGTAGGATTCCCCCTCATGGGTAGAGTGAAGTAATCAAAGAGCTAGATGTCATTATACACACTCAAAAGAGATCAAGTGAAGCATGGTAATGTAGATAAATTGACAAACAGTAGTATATAATAGCATATGTAAGTCTAGCATGATAGTAGAAATGTAAAGCATGGATAATGCATACAATCAAAATAATTTTGGTGTTTTTGAATTATTTACATGTTTTTGTATTTTTGATATATTATGAATGATGTAAAATCAAACATAATAAAATTTTATAGGTAAGTAGGGAAAGGATGATACTAACTAATGAGTCTCATGGGAGACTCCCTATCATGGTTTATTATATCAAGGAGAGGAATCACGCATGATCATGAAGCATGATGGAAATGTTGAGACTATGGCTCTAAAAGATATATTTGTTGTAAATGATCTAAAATGTATAAAGTAGAAACCAACTTTGGGGTCCCCCTATAACTCTGAGACATGGATGCAACTATAGGGGTCTTAGGTACCCATCTAGTAGTAGGAGAATCTCTTTTAACATGTTCTATATGAGTAGATGCATGAGATCTCAATGATACTACCCTAGGTGTGAACACTATAGTTGGAAGTTGTCTAGAATATTGAATTTGTGGAGGTGTATGAACCCTCTATGCTGGTTATGGATGCCTCAACTATGTTTGAATTAGAATTATAGGAGGAACTATAACTAGTGGAAAAACTAGAAATAATGGTGGAACTAAAACTAGTGACAAAACTGAAACTAGTGACTGTAAAGTAGAAGATGACTCTGAAGTGGATAGTGGTAAATCATATAAAAATCCAATAACTTTAAAAAACTAATTAATGTGAATGAATTTCATGCATCTATGAACTATATAAGGTACTACTCAAAGTTTCTAGATCCATGGTCGAACAAGTAACATATCAAAAACTCCTGCACTATGAATTATAGTGAATGGTGTAGCTACATGTGTTGGACCACCCTATAAAGGAAGTATGATCTCACCTAATGAACTCTATATGTACCCATTTAATCTACTAATAACTATGTATATTAGGGTAATATCCTACTCTAAATATCCCAAATGCTGTAATAATGTCATAATACACATGTTCACATTGGAGCCATTTTCTATGAGAACACTGTGAATAGGATGATTATGAATGTAAGCCCTGATAAAGAGTGCATGATAATACAAATCATCCTTGATGATATCCTACTCTGAGAAGGATATATAAGGTCTATATGGAAATCTATAATTGTATACACTAATCATGTTGATCAAAGGATGTGTCTCAATTGAAGGTGCCCTGTATGTATTTGGTCGTGGATGTGCATGATATGCATGGTGAACCCCTAATGTGTCCCCTATCTCTTGTTTATAATTTTTCAAAAAGGGATATAAAAAAAATTTCAAAGCTTTATCCTATGTTTTCTTTACCTAAAGAGATTCAATTGAAGTGTCAAGATCAATATGATTAACATCTATCAAATCATGTATCTTATGTCTCAAACTGATGCATCTATTTATTGTATGGTCTAATGATCTATGAAACTCATAAAATGCATGATGGTCATATCCCTATGGAAGAGTCTTGGTTAGGTCAACTTCCTAAATAGGAGGGAGAGATATGATGTTACATTTTAATACCTATTGTAAAACTCTAGCTAGATAAACTAGTAGATTGGTAAAGGTTTATCGAGGAGGTGATAATAAAACCACTTATTGAGGGGGCTCAGAGGCCACATTAACTATTGGTTGATTCTAACTCTTGCTATCATTAACCTTGAATTTGTATGGGAATTTGTTATTACTTTTTTTTTTTGTCTGAGATACTTGTGTACTTGAGTTTGACCATTGAAATTAGTTTAACTTCTTACTCCTTTAGTGTGTGACACAATTTAGTGAAGGAAGAGAATATTTTGAACATGATTGATTCATGTAAAGTTGGTAGAAGACTCTATTTTAAGAGATCTTGTAACTCTTGATCAACTATGGGGCTAGTCATCTTAGCCAAATAGTCTTATATCAGAGAACATAATCTATGAGATGCTCATTTGACCTTTGTTTCTATTATGAAACTTGGACATATGAAACCTTATCACCAATGTTAATGTTGAAATGAGCTAGGAACATGTTGGCTAAAGGATTGAATGCATTGATTGACTAATTCAATAGACTATAGAACCTTTGTAAAACATAATCCTTTAGGTTTTGTAGAAATATCTTAGTAAGTAGCTAGTCATTAGGTACATATTCCAAGCATGATACGTGAAAGGCTCTCAAATGTGTCTCTGGATCATCCTTGCCATCATATAGAGTAATCTTGGGTTGAATAAAACCTTGTGGCAAGGGTGTAGAAAAAATGTGGTGTGCCAATGGTGTATGCAATAGAGCAAAAGAATCTAAATCCTACGTAGGTCTAAAGGCACCTTGCTCATTATGTAGCACCTTAGATTGAAGAGATTTTATCTCTTACACAAGGGATATTACATCAGGAGATAAATATGTACTATTTGTAGTTGGTGGCATTGAGGTAGGTTGGGTTGTTATAGGGGTTGTTGAGACATAGTTACCCCTATAGTGTCATTTATAACTAGTTATTCTATGGTTTGGGAAGATTGGTCATTGTTCACTCTTTGTTGTTCTTCTTGTAGTATTTTAAGCATGTCATCTTACATGTTAGGGTGTTTAGTTAAGAGTTCTTTAAGTTCCCTTTAATCCTGATATTTATATATATATTTGACACACCCTATAAATATATATATATATATATATATATATATATATATATATATATATATATATATATATATATATATATATATATATATATATACACACACACACATATGTTGAGATGGATTTGATTTATGGAGCATATATTAAACTATAAGAACCCTATATATTTAAACCATGATAGCAATAGTATCATTAGGTCCACCATTTGATAACCCTTTAATGCCTATTTTTCCTTTCTAGTGGATGTTAGGGTGTTTAGTTTTTAAAGGAGGAAAATGATTTGATATTTGATTGAATTTTTTGCAATAATATGTAATAGACAAAGTGCTACCTTCAGAGAAAATTAAACGTTGTTATTGAATATATATTTGAAATGTAAAGTCCTAAAATTAGTTAAGTCCTAAAATTAGTTATTTATAAATTGTATAAAAAGGATATGAAGTTCACACACATGTAAGGTGATACCTCAAGAAGCAAATAGGAACTAGTACATACAACTAGGGTTTGAAATATAATTCTTTGAACAATTTACTATGAAAATTTGAAATTGAAAGTGAATTTTTGAGTTATGTATGCAAGTAAAAAATTAGAATTTTATTAAAAAATTTATGATTTAATAGGACTTAGTAGATGCAATTAGGGTTTTGAAAAATAAATGTTTTTGAAAATTAGTATTGAATTTTGAAATTTGAATGGATTTTATTACTTAAATATGCTAGTAAAAAACCAAAAAAATATTGGAAAATTACTGGGAAAATACTGGGACCTGGTATGGGCAACTAGGGTTTGACATAAAATTATTTTAATTTACTATAAAATTGTAAAAAATTAATGTTATTTTTTTTTTATTATGTAGGAGAAAAATCAAAAAATATAGGAAAAATTAGTAGGAAATTTACCCTAGGGTTTCAAGGGTTTTTATGTGCAAATGAAGTGAGTCAAGTTCACCAAATGATCTAATAATTTTAGGAATATTGGTGTATTATTCCTAATTTAGTTAAAGGGTCTAAGTAGTAAAATTATAAAATAAATATGTAATAATTAAGCTACTAATTTATGAAATTTGATTACAATTTGAATCTTTTTAAAAATAGTAATAAGGGAAAGAAGACAAGACTTAGCTAGAAACTAACTGATCAGACTGAGATAGAGGCTAAAAATCACTATGCAAGACTAGGACATTGTCACAAACTAAGATCTAGTCTTCATTTTGTAATTGGAAGAGTGTTGGAACTGGAGAGGAGTGGCACTGGTGTTATAGTCTACCTTTTCCATTGTTGTCTTGAGGATATGATCTTTTGGGTTTTGTTTATTATGTCTGTGTGACCCCGTCTATGAAGTTTCAGTAGATGAAATTATGTAGAGCTCCTTGTAGATTATATTTTCTCTTCAAACCCTATGTTCCATTGTGCTTTGACCAATTTTGAGAAAGAGGTGGGGTTAGTGTGTGTAAGATTCACTAGACATGGATCCACACCCCTTATGTGGGCACATTGCCTACATATCAATACTTTGAAGAGGGATAAACCCATATGTAGTTCTCCCACTTGATATTATTTTTTAAATTATGTGTGTGAAGATTTAAAATGCTAAACTAGATATGCTTGAGGTGGCTAGGGACTCATTTAAGGATTTGAATAAGCTTGTAAGTGTATTGGCTAGCTATATGTAGAGAATAGGGAAGATTACTTAAGTAATCTTGTTTGTATTCTTGCTTGCTTACTGATAATTTCCAACCCTTTTCCAAATGATCTTTGAATGGGGTTTTATATGGATCTATTATCATGGGTTGAATGTACTCATGTTAGGCTAACAAGGATAAGGATAGGGAATCATAATAAATTAACTATTGGGGCTAAAAATGGACTTGGACAAGAGTGCCAAAAGTAGACAATAATGGCACCAATACTATATTCCTAGTGTGACACTATTTTCCTAAGCATGTGAGACTTAGGGAGATGGATCTATCATGGAAAGAGGGGTCTGGCTCAGTTCGGATCAAATTTAGAAGGCTATGGATGATTAGGAATTAGTGAAAAGATGCCTATGAGGGTCATGAGATCATGCAAGAGGGACCTAAGGGTTAGTTGTCATTATCCATGCTCAAGTTACCAATTTTCACATTTTATATGACTACATATAGCTACATTTTTTATAGGAGTTAATTAGTGTTTGGTTCTAAAGATAGATCTAGATAATAGGTGATAAATAGTTTAAATATACTATTGAATACCTTATAGATAATAATTGAGATGTTATTTAGGATTAGTAAACCAAATAGAGACACATGTGGAGTTAGGGCCATCTTATAAATGGGTTAAAATGTAAAATTATATAAAATAATTCAAAATTGGAATAAAATAGAGTAAGGTTTTTTTTTCAAATCTAGTTGTTTACAGGCACTAAACTTTGGAATGAGTTTGTTGAGGAACCTGAACTAAGAGGAAAACATGATAGGGCTCTCAAAAACCATTTCACATAACTAAAAAAATCATAAATTTGAGTTACATTACTCATCACAAATAAATTTATCGTGATTTTGAGTCACATTCCCTACCCTTCCCCTCTTCTCTCCCCATCCATGCCATCACACTTGTAGATCATAATGTAATTTTGTTAGTAGTTAAAAGAGTTGGAGGAATAATAACAGAAAATAAATATCCTCTTTCATTGTAACATATTCAACCTAAAACCAAATTGAATTATTTCACCAAATGTACTAACAAATTAATCATTTCACTTTATCCAGTGTACTTTTATCCTATGCCAAAATTCCTAATTAGTAAAATCCTTATTTATCATATTATGGAATTTGAAAGTATTAAATCTATGATACATAATAAATATTTCAATCATTAAATTTTCACATAAAATAAATATAAACCATCTAATTTTTATCCATGGATAGTTTAAATAAATTTTATATTAAGTAATGGAAATATGATCACACCAGTTAGAAGATAGTAATTTGTTTTTATAACCTATAGTACAATCTAATGCAATTTCATCAGTATTTGAATCAAACATTATAAATTAAATTTTAAGAGGGAGTTATTATTAAAATGTAGGAAATTTTTGTGTCATATTTTAAAACATGAATCATTTTTTGGGGGCACCTATATAGTCAATGCCTTGGTCAAATCATCTTTTTCAATAAGCAACACAAAATTTGTGTCAAGAAAATTGGATGATACAAATTTACATCAAGAAAACATTGTTGACATATACATTGACACAACATTTCATTGAAGGAGTAACTACCAAATTGGATAATTTTTGTCTCTTAAAATTTAGTGTGGTCATACCCATCACAATTTGCATCAAAAAATGTTGTTGATGTATATGTTGTGTTAAGGATCATAAAAATTAAATTTTTGACATGAAAAGTGTCATAAATTCATGAAAATATACTAATCTAGTCTTCATATCAATATATATAAATTATATATTACCTTTACATTTTACCTACCACTTATTAAAAAACACATTATTTTATATAAAATTAATTTTTCATTAGTTTTAACATGCCAATGACCTTAAATATATATACATGAGATTATTGTTTGAATTTTGACACCTAATTTTAAATCATGTCTCATAGTCATCAAATATTTTACTTTACTTTACAAAAGTTCTTTCCTCTTTCATGTGGCTTAGTCTCCTTAGCCCCACCCCCCCCGCCACATTTTATCCATTATAAACTTAAAAAAAACTATAATTTATTTATGTTCAACCAATTATTTCATTAATTTTTTTGTCAATGATTTTCTCCTTATGGATCCTTAGGTGTTTTGCATGTATGTGATTGTCGAAAAAATATTTAGGAAATATTTTCTTGTTTACTTACCTTTTCTTCACAACTTCACAGATGAATATGATAATATAAAACCTTATACTATTTCTATCTCATGTCATTATAATCTCTATTGGCTCAATAAAAGCATCATCTAATTTGAAAACATTTGCACAATGATTATAAATACCTACACCTACTACAATGGATTCACCCATGTCAAAATAGAAATCTCTCTATTTATAAGAGGTGTTGATAAAGAGATCCTTTCCTTAAAAAATTGCACATAAACATTCAAGTAAATGAAAATTGTCCTTATTTATTTTGACATATAATAATGATTAAATTTATTAAATCCAACATTTACATAAGGGTTGAGTTTATCTACATATGTCAATGCTTCTTGATGCTAGTGTAGACAATGTTTCTAAATTATATAACACCTCAATATTGTACACTTGAAAAATACATACCTTGGTTTTTCCTCTTGGTTATAGACCTTTTCCATTACTAAAAATATTGCATATATTATCTCTATGCCTATTGCTTATCTCTTAGTCCAACTAATGTTATTCTAATGACTCAAACGTTATATCATATTTAGAATGTTATAAACATACTTATCTTATGTCTATAAGTTTTGGACTTATGATTATTTTCCAACTACTTGGATAATTATGTTCCAATCCAAAACCTATGTCAATGCAAGTGTCCTATCCCAATTAAAGTGTTCAATGCCTTAAAGTCATCTAATTTTAAAATTAAACATATCCCTATGGTCAGCCTAAGTGATTTAATGTGAGATAATATCCAAAAGGATTGGTATAAATACAAGATCAATATTAATTCATTCCTCACCTAGCACAGACCTAGACACACTAAACAAATCAAAGGAAACTTACCAAAAACATTCAATCAAGCATTCAAATAATAAAAAAATTATTATTTTTCCTATCCCCATATCAATCATAGGGATAACACATCTAAATGTCTAAATCACTAAAGGATTGGTCCAAGAGCCATATTTTTAGGTTACAATCTAGGTCACTATTGTACTTGCTTATCACATATTACATCCTTATGGACACATAATCCCATACATAGGGGATAAATAATGAGTCTAAGGCCCTCTTCAAAGTAGTGGCTATGTAGTAACACCCACTAATAAAAATGTTTTTGGGGTTAGCTTGACACTATGAGCCCACTAACCCATTTTCCCATAGTTAATATGAAGTTGAAGAACTAGGTTTTTTATATTTGACAAGAGAAACACCCCATGAGATAGATCTAAGCACACTAGAGAAAAGGTAATAAATAACCCATAACACTATAGGAGGTCACATTCATATCTAGTAGGTATTCTATACTAGACACCTATGTCTAAATTAGATAGAAACATTGACATAATTGTATGAGGACAACACAAGTGTCTGGGGTCATAAAAGTGCTCGATCCAAAATTTTACAGCAATACCATAATATATCTATAATATGATTCCTTCTTGTTCTATATCCATGTCTATATTATCATATGAACTAGCTAAGTATATTGTTTTCATTATTGTTATAATATTTAGTGTAGTTGTACTTTATATTTATAGTATATCTTAGATATATAAATTCATAATATAATCTATCTAGTTTGAAAATTAATCGGCCTTTTATAAATATAGTTTACCACCATTGTGCCCTATGCTATCTCTTTCCCTTTTAACCCTAGATTCCTTAATTTAGATGTTAGGGTTAAATAGCTAGTGAAGTTTGAAATTATAAGAACTTCCTAGTCAGATACAAGAGAAATGTGCCATATTTTTTTTGAGTCAGTTTGATAATCACTAATTGACAATGGGAATCTATTCCACATTGATCCCTAGTACTACATTTCCAACCAATTCTTATCAGGAAAAATATAATAAGAGAATGAACTAATGCAAACATCATTATTAATCATAATATTCATCATATTAAAAAATTCATTACTATTTCCAAGACCCATTATAAAATTATATAGTAATTATTCGTATGAAAGTTTTATCCTAATTTTTATTAAGGTGGATTAGTTAATCTTTATTAAGATAGAATTATGTAATGTAATTTACATATTAAGATATGACATTCAGGTATACATCTAAATGTAAGAGATTGAGATTGATTGTGCTAATTTGATAAGTGGCATATGGTAAATATAGTAAGTATAATAAAGGGATGAATAATTAGATTTTCTAGGTGACTGAATTCTAGAATTGAAAATAAAGATAAATTATGCCCATGGTTTGTTCACTTTTGGCACTGATTCTTTATTTGCACATGGTTGGTTATGCTAGATTGAGCCAATATCACTAGTCAATACTGACATGAATTAGTTGGTACTAACCTATGAGTAAATGAGGAATAGTGATAATAATTTCACCTATACTTGTCTTTTATTTCTTTATATTCATTATATTGAACCCTAATGATGCACATAACTCTAAAAATCATCCTCGTTTACCTTAAAACCCTAGGTGTAGTTTGGGGCACTAGAAATTTTAATGGTTTAAGTTGAACCAAGTCACCTTCATTGGATGAATTACTATTGTCTACATACCTAATACTATGAAAAGTAAAATCAAGCCACACATAGTTTTCCCACCTAGTGTGATCATGCAATTATGCTCCTTCGATATATGTATGTAACTAATGATTCAATTTTCATAGTTGATAATACTTTATTTGACTTGGTTTTTCATAGACTAATCTTTGATATGTTTACAAAATGGAAAGAATAAGAAATATTTTATCATTGTGCATTGTGTATATATGTGTTCAAAATAAGTACAAATTCCCTTTTGAATGAGAACTTGGTTTCTTTATATATGAGTCCAATTGGGTAATTTCTCATGACACTGATATGCTAGGTTAATAGGTTAACCCTAAGTAGAGATTTCATTTTCTGAAATAGTTCATGTTAGGATCAGGTCAATACTGACCACATCAGGTGGCAAAATTTGGGAGAATCAACCTATGTATATTCAAACTAAACTATAATTATGGAGATGTATTTGTTGGATATTTAATAATTTTGGGAGACAATTAAGGTCATATAGGTGTGTATCAATGGAACAAAATCATTGACTCATAAGATAACATGAAAATGTGAGAGAATGGTAGATTAGGACCTTTTTTGAGTGCTCAAGTCATGCATGATATATGTTTGTCAATCTTGTCATTGTCAAGTACCATAGACAAGATTTTAGTATCTACATATACCCCATTTTATTCTAGTAATACAATTACTAGAGTAAAAATATGAAATTTACTTGAGTATGTATAAAACACTTTGACTTTGGTATCAAGTTATAATTGTGTAATTCAATCAATATCAAAACATGTAATCATGTGTAGTCAATGCCCATAGGTTAACTATTTTAATCTGAAACTAAATTTTTAAAAACATTAAATAACAAGGGTTAGATTAAACCTATGCGTTGGTGAAAACCATGTTTCCCATGCAACTTGTTGGAGGTGATGCTTCATTGTTGAATCATTGGAAAAACATGTGATTCCTTGTTAATGAACTGGAGAATTGGGGTGTTTGTGACTCAAATTTATGTACATATGTAGGATCCTAGGTTTAGAAGAAAACATGCCCCAACTCTCATGAATATGGGTAAAAGTACACAATGTACTAACCTAAATAAATACACATGTAAAGAGAGATCCATCAGGATAGGTTAACTCAATAAAATGAATCAACCACTGCAAATGCCTTATGTAAGGCCCCATTTTACATAGTGCTCATCTTTAGCAAGATGACTATGAAATTATGACTTATATGTTCTTATTATGGAATTATGTTTTTAAGTCACATCCAACTAATATGTGTAATGATTTCATGAAGGCTCTCATGTGTTGGAAACCATGAGAAAGACCTATTATCAATCATGTTTTCTATTTTGTACTTATGAAAGTATAATGCTTACATTTATTTATATAGTATCTATTTATGGAATTTGATTATGTCTATGAGATATATTTACTTAAATCATATGGAACTATTTCTTCTAAGCTTATGAAATGGAAACTACTTATGCATCAAACCATATGAAATTATCTACGTGTATGTTGATATCCCCATGAATGATTGGCTATTATTAGCTAATTAAAATTGCCTTGTTTGATTAAATTTCATAGCTTCAGCTATTAGGTTAGAGTAATCTAATGTGTTCATTGAGTGTGGAGGAATAGGAAAAGGGACAATGAAGGAAAGAAACTATATCAAACATGGTTATATCAGTAATCAATTTTAAACTTTATTAAACCTATGTTAAGTATGTGGCTTCCTAGTTTTCCACCTTTGTGGACTTAGCATCTATTTTAGGTAGCCAACCTTTAATCCTAGTAGGTGAAACTTGTTATTGTCTAACCTGAAGATCTTACAGCCAACATCTAGAATGTTTAGAGGCTGATTAAGTAGATCTTCCTTTGATTTCCTTAATACTAGGATCAAGCGGGAAATGAGTTAAGAGAGTCTTTACAGTAGCCATAGGTGCATGTGAAGCCACCATGCACCTTAATAGAACATCCCTTAATGAGGCATGGGTTGGCAAGTGGTTGGTGGTTGAATTATTTTGAGACATTAATATAAATATAAGTCAAGATCCCTTAGTTTAGGACCTTTTGCCAATTTGAAAATAATTAGACTTTGCATATGATAAGGATAAGCAGTAGATAGGATCAGCTAGTTAGGAAAGCCAGGTCTAAATAGCTAGAGGATAGTGCCCAGCTAGTCTGAAGGTCAATAGGTGGGTTTCCTTTTAACCTATGTTTTTTTATATTCATTTGGAATCAAATGATTATATTCCTTAATTATTCTTCCTACTTCCAAGGGAATAAACCCACTTGGTTTATTGTACCTATTTGATTGTTTTCACATGGTTGATCATTGGTTACCATGTAGTGTTTACCCATTTGAGGGATTTGGAGAGATTTTTCCTCCTTAATTTGATTTAAATGAATTATTTCTTTGTTTATTCTCTTTCTTAAAGGAGAATAATACCACTTGGTTTCTTCTACCTATTTTATTGTCTTACCATGGTTGTGCATTATTTTCCATGCAATTCTTTATCTAGTTGAGGTCCTTAGAGAGGTTGTGTTCCTCCTCACTTGACTTGGATGTTTAAACTTATTTATTGAATTATATTAATGTTGTTATGACATAGTGTGGTGGTTGTTTGTCAATAGCATCTTCATGGTGGAATAATGTCAAGCCCTCCTATACTAGGCATGGTGGTATAATGTTTGATCATCTTGTGAATAGCATGATGGAAATTGTTAAGCCTTCTCATGATGAGACATAATAGTATATTTCTTAACCCTCCCATGACTATTATATGGAAGTAATAGAGTGAGTTATCTTATTTCTACTCTAACAAATGGTGGGCCTTGTTATGCTGTGAAAGCTTGACTGCTAGTTTTAAATTTATGAATGTTTATCTTCACTTGTATGATCATTTGAATGTTTATTTACTTGTATTTTGGACTAAGAGTCTCCATGGGTAAAATCAAGAATTTGGATTGTAGGGTGTGTATATTCTTCCCTTGCATTAAGATACCCTTACTTAGATATCCACCTTTGCCTTTACCTTTTGATATAAACATGCCCAAATTTGGGAGTCTATAGCTCGAGGGTGTCTAGAGAAATAACTTCATGATGACAAAAGTTTAGGTGGTGAGCCTTATTTCTTATGGCTAGTATATGCTTGGGATTAGATGAGTAACATCATTAAAGACTGATTAGTCCTCTATTATTTAATTAGACCTTAAGATGTGCCTCTTGATATATAATTGATGGATGAATTATGTGGTATCATTAATACTTTAGTAGCTAGCCTACTTGTAATATTCTTCCAAAAGATAAGAGTTTGGATGATATTCCAACTATGGAATAAGACATTTGCTTCTATTTATTAAAACCTCAGTGTCAATCTCAGATGTAATTATGTATGAATGCTTGATTTATAATATCTTGGGAAGAGTCTTGTATGTATCAAAGTCTTTACCCTTTGAGGCACTTTCAAAAAAATAAACATATTGATTTCCTTGCTTATAGCCTTATCATGAGTAATTGATCTATTAAGCATTATGCATTTATGTTTATCTAAATGAGAAGAGTTAATAGAATTAAACTTATACATAATAAGTATAACTTAGATAAATAACTATGAGATTATTATTGAGAATAATAATTCAGCTTGTTGAAATGAATTAAACACTGATGTCTTCTAGTATTATTATGCTAATCATGAATAAAAACTTAGGTTGTCCTTATGTTTAACCTTTTTTCAAAAATGATTCATTTTTAATTATGACCATTTTTATTTATACCCTTGGGAAGGAGTCATTATGAAAAGGAAGAATCCCCTAGGCTTTAACAATTGGGTTGTTACATGTTTCATACCCTCCCAACAACTAGGGCATTTATAAAACTATTGAATTTTCTATAATTTTACATCTTAGGTGTAGTTTTTAGTGATCCATTCCTTTATATACATTGTCTTGATCAAAATCACTTTGAGTTTATTTTATAAATCAACTAAACCAATGAATTTATTGGTTTAGAATCATGTTATTCACTTTAAGCAAAGATTTTGCTTCTTTTTAGACTTGATAGTAATGATGTAGGCATGTATATTTTACCTTGTTATATTTTTGGTTTTAGAGACATCTCTATGTTTTAATTTAGATCTATCCTTAGCGAATTACCAAGATCTTGATGGCTTTTTACCTCGATCATTTTTCCTTAGCTTGCCTTAGCCAATTTTTCTTGAGTTTATTTTGGGTTTTAAATAATCCTAATTATAGGATTGTTGAAATATAGATAGATGATTTCATGTGGCATCACTATGATATCCCAAAGGATTAGTTGGAAGGCTAAGCCTCTAACACCCTAGAGTTCTATGGAACTACCAAGTGGTAATGTCTAAGAGCATAGAAGCTTTGAGGGACTAATTTATTGGGGTTAATACCCCAATTCCTCTACATTCCATGTATTTGAGTAGCTCATTGACTTGAAGGATTTTACCTTTTGTGTTCAGAGTCCTTTGATTTATTTTTTCCTTAGTCAATTTTTTTGACTTTAACAAGTTTTGGAGGAAATCACATGTTTTCATCTTGTTAACCTAGGAGTGACATTAGCATTATCTAATGTATGGCTTCCCATAGGCTAGTGGGCTATGATATGATACCATATGGCATCATCTTGGTGAGTCATGATCCTATATTTGGTCATATAGGAAGCTTATCCTAAAGATAGTGGGTTAGTAGGATATTTCCATATGGTACCATCCTAGTGACCCATGATCCTAGATTTGGTCATATAAGAATCTTGACCTCAAGCTAGTGATATGTTACCATGTGGAATCATCCTGATGATCCATGATCCCAGATTTGGCCATATAGTAAGATTTCCCCTAGGTAAATAGGGTAGTGAGATGTTCCCATTTGGCACCACCTTGGAGACTCACAACCCCAGAGGTGATTATGTAAGGAGTTTGCCTCTGGGATGGTGGGATAGTGGGATGTTCTATGTGAAATCATCTTGATGATCCATAGTCTTAAGGCTACAGGTGCAATGTAAAAGCTTCTCAACTCCATGGGTAAGCATTAGGATGCCACATGGCAAGAAAGTTCCCTAGGATCTCAAGGATTAACTTGCATATTCTTAGAGGCCACCAAAATAGCCACATGGATGCCATCTACATCATCTTTAAACTAGGTTTAAATTTATGGTTATCTAAATGTCATAAGCATAACAATCTTCAGTGCAAACTCATAGAGAATTCTAAGTGTTGGCTACATGAATCAAGATTATGGCCTTTGGTTTTAGGGCATGCTCTAATTATGTAATGGTGGTAATGGTAGGGATTTATTTAATGTTATGATTGACATGAATTATTATATTCACTTATGGGTTTTTGTAGTTTGTGTTTTGACTATGTCATACTTGTTTTTAGAGGGAAAAAAGGGCATGAGACCTTATATATTCAATTTTATAGTTTCACTCAAGTTCAATCCATGTAAACAAAAAACATGATCAAAATTAAATTAACAATGTTCATACCCTCACCATGAACTTATGTTTTGATAATATAGTTTTTTCTCAATGTAAAATATAATGCATGATTGAAATATAATTAACAATGTTCATTCCCCCATCATGATGTAGATCTGATAAGTGTGAAGTGGAATGACAAACATTTTCCATTCAACTATAAACTATGATATTGTGTATGTGAATGAAATAATATCATACCCCATGAATATATAAAATGGTTGTATATGTTCATGAATAATTATCAATTCCCTTTAATCAGTTTTATTGATATAAAATGTTATGCATCTATATATTGAATTTGAGAACATGTATCTCAAATGTATGTGTATGTGGAAATTTATAATTCATGTTCATGTAATTATGTGCACATGCATATGCATATGCACCCACATGTGTATGAATTTATGTTCAAGTGTATTTTAATGAATGAATGTGCATGGTATATGCCTCTGTAATCTACATCAATGTGACAATATATATCATGTATATTAACCATTATAAATCTTTAAAATTTATACTTTGATCTAATTGGTTTTACTCATGGAGGATTTTATCTCAATGATGAACCCAATATAATTCCCCCCATTTTATATGAGGGACGTATCATGTAACTCACTCATCTCAAAAGAATAAGAATTTGTATCATATCATGTATAAAGATAACATCATGTAATATCATGTGAGCATAAGGAAAATATGTCATCATAGTAATGCATATGTGAATCAAGGCACACATGTAATAGATGTAATTTAGACATATAAATTTTATGAGTAGATATATGTATTTTTTAATAATAGTAAATAGTAAAAACTACATGATATAGATCATGACACCACTCAATGTCAACAAGCTTAATAAGCACAAGTTTTAGTGTTACACATAAGGCCAATGGTCATATATAAGGGACATAATGATTTCACAAAAATAAACCCAAAGGACATATACAACAGGACATAAAAAATTCCTAAACAAGGAAAACCAAAGCTGTCACATAAAATTAGGCTAATGGACACACTCAATAGACAATAAAAAAGTATCCTATCATGTAAGAGAGTAACAACATTAGTGAAGCACAAAGTAATGAAAATAGTATAAATCATCCATATATATTAATGTCAGATCATATAATAATAACATATCCATGTATCATTATGTAATAGGAATGTTGGTCAGAATATTATTAGAGCAATAAAGGAGAATTGCTATAAAGGATAATCCCATGTGTAAGCAACATATAAAAAGGATTAAAGGGTACATTGTTAAATTTAGCTTTATTAGTCGAATTTATATTTGATCCTTATTGAGATTGTGAATTCCTCATTACTTGGTTTGGATGTTTCAAACTTATTTATGGGGTTTTATTGGATAGTATATTAATGTTGTTGTGACATAATTTAATGGTTATCTATGAATAACAAGTTTATAGTGTAAGTTTCATTAATGATTAATCCTTCCTGCATTGGGCATTGGGGTAGAATTCTTGACCTTCATGTGAATGTCATGGTTCAAAACCTCATATAACGATGGCTTTTTTCAAAAATTGGGTCGATGACAGGTAACCCTCCATGGCATCATAGTGAAGCTCCCTCTCATGATGAGAAATGATAGTATATTAGCTTAACCTCCCATGACTATTATATGTAAGGAATAAAGTGATTTATCCAAAGTTTGTTCGTTCATAGAAAAAAGGAGTCTCATCCTATATTGCATGAGGGATTAATCCTAATAATTGAAGGTTTTCACAAAAACAAGGCCATTGTCCTAAATCCTTGTTCAGATAAAAATAAGGACTCACAGAGTAAGAAGAATGAAATAGTAAAGGTGAAAGAAAAAGCTAAACCCAAATCCTCTAGCTTTAAAAAATAGGTTGTTGATGAGGAAATAGAGTGGGAAAGCACTAAAAGTTCTGAGGAGGAGAGTATGGAGGAAGAGGAAGGAACAAAAAGTGGGGAATCCAGTTCTAGCAAAGAAGAAGGAGATAAAGGTAAGAATGAGATAGAAGGGGTCACTATGGAGGAAAAAACTAAGAATAATAACTATGATCTTGAGGAAAATCAGCAAGTGCTAGGGGAAACTGAAAAAGATATGGATGTTCTATTTGAGGATCTTGAGTCGAAAATAGAGAAGGAACATCTAGTTCAGGATGCCTATCATGCAATGGAAATTGGAGATCAAGTAAAGGATGATCCAATCCATGATGAAAGCTCTATAGAAACTAAGGAATAGAAAAAAATGGAAAGGGAGGATTATACAGAAAAGGATGAAGACAATCCTAAAGAGAACATAGAAGATTTAAGTGATATAGGGCAGAATGACAGGAAGCACCCCTTTATGAGCTCGGCCAAATGCAAATCAGACACTATCCTTCAATTTGACTCATGGATGTATAAGGAGATAATGGGCCTCAAAAATAAAGTGGAAATATTGGAACATAATCAGGAAATAGATTAGAATAAAATCAATAATCCTAGATGAGGGATATTCCTATCAAACTTAAAGACTATGAGAACAGTCTTAGGGAGCTCATTAAGGAAAGCATAATGAAGATGGAGGAGGTAACCTCTAGCATATGTGCAGCTGCTATAAACATTGGAAAACGAGAAAATGAGGAAATTAAATCCTTAGAGGGGCCTAGCAAGAGAACCAGATAGAGCTCAAGGAAGAAAGTAATGCAAGAGGTTGCTATGTTGGTAGCTATATCTATATAGGACACTGCAATGATTGGAAAGGAAGTGGTGAAGATGATTTTGGAATTAGAAGAATAGGTTCTTTGAGTTTTTACTGTCCTGGTCCTTTTGGTTGGATGTAATAACTGGTTCCATTTTCTAGTTTTTTGTTTTCCTTCCACATTGGAGTTTCCAGGTCTCTATAAAACTTGGGGTCTATCTTTTGATGTTCTTGAATTGTGGTTTCAGGTCCCTATAAAACCTATTTTTGATACTACTTAGAAGTAGGTAAAAGGTTTCACCTATGGACGTTATTGTTATATCATTCTTCCTTTGTTTCTAGGTTTTGGGGTCCCTTCAAAACCTATTTTTACCTTAATCTAAAACATATCCATGTATCATTATGTAATAAATGAGTAACTATAAAGGCATGTGTAAGAAATATATAAAAAGTATTGTACATTGTTAGATTTAGCTTTATTAGTGAATTTATATTTGATCCTTATTGAGATTGTGTTCCTCATTACTTGGTTTAGATGTTTCAAACTTATTTATTTAAGTATATTAACATTGTTGTGACATAATTCAATGGTTATCTATGAATAACAAGTTTATAGTGGAAGAATGTTAATCCTTCCTGTGTTGGGCATGGGGGTAGAATTCTTGACCTTCATGTGAATGTCATGGTGGAAGTTGTTAATCCCTCTCATGATGAGAAATGATAGTATATTGCTTAAACTCCCATGACTATTATATGTAAGGAATAAAGTGATTTATCCTCTTGTTACTCTAATAAATGGAAAACCTCATTATGTTTTGAAATCTTTCTTTCTAGTTTTATATTTATAAATTCTTAGCTTCACTTGTATGATCATTTTATTGCTTGTTTACTTGTATTTGGGATTGGGAGTCTCCATGGGTAAAATTGAGAATTTGGACTATAAGGTGTGCATATTATTCCCTTGCATTAATATACCCTTGATTATATATCCAACCTTGCCTTTACCTTATGATATAAAAATTCTCAATGCTGGGAGTCTCAAGATCAGAGCTGTTTAGAGTAACAACTTGATTATGACAAAAGTTTGGATGGTGAGCCTTCCTTATTATGGCCATCAGAGTTTAGGAGTGGATGAGGAGCATTATTCAAGACTAATTGGTACACCATTAGTTAATATGGACTTTAAATGTGCCCTTTATATGTAATTAAATGGATGAATTATGTGGTATCATTAATGTTTTAGTAGCTAGACTGCTTGTAATATTCTTTCAAAAGATAGAGATTGGATGATATTCCAACTATGGACTAAGGTATATTTCTCTATTTATTAAAATATTAGTGTTAATATAAGATGTAATTTTTTTTAAGTAAAATTAATGAGAGGGGATGAATTATTCTTCAAAACTTTTGTAGCTATACTTTATCATTCATGAACTGTCAAAACAATAGAGTGAACTAGAAACACATTAAGAGCCATGAGCATGAAATAAAAACATAACACATAAAACACTTATTTAAGTGGGAAACCCTCAAGGGTAATAAAACCTAATGATTATGTAAATATACTATAGTCATATAACACAAATATCAATATTTAGTGAATCACCAACTTCACCTAGAGCACCAACCCCAACCAGCGAAGCACTAACTTAGCTAGGTTTTAATAAGCAACCACTTGCAAAGAGGCACCAACCCCCTAAATAACTTATCACCAACTCATAAAACTAAAACCATTTATCACCTTTATAAAATTTTGTTTCACATACAACATATTATTGTCTCTTTCTTTATCTCTTCACGCACTCTTATCTTTGTCAAACTAGTCTCTAGCCTTCTTTACTCAATTAGCCCTCTTCTTGACTTGGTTAGGTCATTTAAACTTGATAATAATATATAATACCCATATATATATTCAATATGTTTTAAATTCACCATATTTATGGTTTATATGAATTCCTTCATCTCTTCAAATTTCTATCTAATTCACTTTAATTCTCTCAATCTCTAACTAGTCAATTAGGCCTATTAGGCCTTGTTCTTATACTAGGTTCTTGTTGATACACTCCTTGGTTGGCCATAAAATATTTCAAATTTATATATATGAAAAAATATGACTTATTAAATTCCAAAATGAATCAAACATTACATTATGTTGGTCATATTATATAGGACCAAAACCCCTTTTAGGCCATAAGGAGACCTAATTCAATTAAGCCTTCATTAGCACATGTTACCCTTTTAACACTTTGGAACACTCTAATACTTATAATATGGTAAATAAATATCATATTAAACTTAAATATACCCATTAAAATCTCATCTTATTTCCATGACACTTTTTATCTCAAACCACCACTTGAAGCATGCCATTAGCACTATTCACAATTAGGCTTGTGCATACTCAGAAAGTTTGTCCTAAACAATTGAATAAAAACACAATATTTTCAAACAAAAATGGAAAAAAATATAATATATATAACCTTAAATACTTAAAAAACTTCACCAAGTTCATTATAATTGATTACATATGGCAAAAGGACTCAAACCCTTCTCTGCAAGTAGCCCACTCAGAACTGTCAACTAGCCTCAATACACAGTCATGGAAACAAAGACCTAAAACAAATATAAAACCAATTTTAGATACTCAAAATTAATTTATATTATCTTATGAGGTCATTATAACATTCTCAAATAGATATATAATATGGTCAAATGGTGATATTGGTCTTTCAGACCAATCTTAAAGTCTTGTACCTCGCTATCTCATCTGAACTAGACAGATCAACTATGAGAAACATTTTCATCATACCCACTGACCTCAAAAACATATATCCAATATAAAAATTTATTAAAATTCTTTAAAAATATCTCCATACACTTGAACGCATCCCTAATCTATGATAACACATCCCTAATTAAATTCTCACTTTTGTATGGTTTTCTCACTATTTACACCATTAGGTCTTGTTAGCAACTGGTCAAGTTGAAAGAATAGTTTATCACACCTAAGGTCTATAACCTAATAAAAAACCACCATGTAAATAATATTCAAGTCTTAATATCCAATAATAATCCATTTGGAAACTTTAACTTGGTTAACTCTAATTGCTATAACAAATCTTCATGAAACAAGGTTTTTCATGTAGGGTCCACTCACTCACCTAACAAACCAATCACACCTAGATGTTCCTAGGAGAGTTTATTACATTATAAAATATCTTAACTATCCATTCCAATACATTTTTATCACTTTATAGTAAGTTATTTCACATCAGGTCACTATTAGGGTTCTTTGAGAGTTTAAACCATCTTCCAATATTAACGATCATTCATAAAGCTTATCCCCTCATTATAGAAACCAATAATTTGAAATTTGATCTATGACCCTTCCCCATATATAATTAATATCTTAGGTTCCCATTCAAATATTACACATGCCAATGAACACTTGAAAGTTTTTCTTGAGTTGAGAACCCTTCATTCTATGTACTTTGAGAAACCTCAAAACCACTTTTCATGCCTTTTCTTGCAAACTTTGACCTTGGAATAGGTCAAAACACCTAAGATAACCTATCACACCACTAATAATTATCAAATTCTCATTATTTCCTTGAAAATACCTCATTACACCTCATTGCGTTAGGTAGGGTCTAAAACTAATCTAGTTGCATGTTAAGTCTATAGGTCCTACCCCTATAGGCTCACCTTGAGACTCTCATGAGTGTAAAAATTCCTAATATGCATGATCTAAAAACCTCATATATCTTATTATTCCTCTATTCATCCATCTCACTAGGACACCAACCTCATACCTTCTCATAAGGTCTCTTCATGTAATGACTAATGTCATGACTAGGCTTTTCAAGATCTTAAAACTTAAAAACTGACCTTAAAACACTTATTGATTATACCTTGATCATATGTCTTAAATGTTACTTATACAATATAATACCTCTCAATTATTCTATAAAAATAATAACATTTCTTTAAAGACCTCATGAACACCTTTTTTACTAACTTTTAATATCAATGACAACATCAATGCCAAAATTCAACAATAGGAATAATGCTCAACAATCTCCCCCTTTGAAATTGATGGAAAAACATATTGTATTTTGATCATGCTTATTTCCCTATTTTTTTCATTTCTCCCCCTTTGACATAAATGAAAAATTGATGTCTACAACTCCTTGGATTACATTCCTTGTAACCAAAATACTCAACACACAAGACTTATGATATTATGAGACATAACATAATCATGCTCCCCCTATCTCTATGAATACCTTTTTGAAACAACACACCTATTATTGTATATAATTATCATGATTATCTACCCCTAAGTACTTGAATTTTCAATGATGTTTGGGGGTAGGAATCTTAGGTGTTCAAAAGCTACCTTTGGAAGTGGTTTAGTCAAGATGTCTAAAATTTGATCTTGTGTAGAAACATATTCAAGTTTGACACTTTATTCACTTACCTAATCTCTTATAAAATTATACTTCATGATAATGTGTTTGGTCCTTGAGTGCATGATAGGGTTATTTTAGATGCTTATAACACTTGTATTATCATAATAAATAGGGCTAGGACCATCATACTCCACCTTGTAGTCTTTTAGGTTCTACCTCATCCATAAGAAGTGAGTGTAACATGAAGCTAATATAATGTACCTAGCCTCACAAGTGGTTAAAGCTACTGATGGATTCTTTTTGTTTATCCATGAAACTAGGCACCCACCTAGGAAGAAATCTCATCCACTATTCCTCTTCCTATCATCTATAATTCTTGCCCAATCTACATCTATGTAGGCTATAAAATTGAACTCCTTAATTCTTGGATACCATAATCCATACTCCATATTCCCATTGAGATACATTAGTATCCTTTTGACTACTTTCAAATGATTCTCCTTTGGATATACTTGAAACCTTCCCATAAGACCTTTTTGGCTCGCATGATGTCAAGTCTAAAGGTAGTGGTTTACAATAAACTTTTAATCATTGACATATATGACATCTAATTAACCTTTGAAGAATCATATTCCTTTCTCAACTTACATCCTATGATCATGGGTGTATTAACTACCTTGTAATCTTCCATCTCAAACTTCTTCAACATATCTCTTATGTACTTGGCTTGTGATATGAATATTCCTTTTATAGATTGAGTGATTTTTAACCCAAGAAAGAATGATAGTTCTCCTAGTATGTAAATCTCAAACTCTTTCTTCATCACCTTTTAAAAGGCCTTTATCATGTTCTCATTATTTCCACCAATATTATTTTATCCACATAGACAACTACTATCAGTTGATGGTCATCTTCTATCTTGATTTATAGACTATTGTCTACAACTCTTCTTTTGAATCCTTAATCCAACATATACTTGTCTAGCCTAGCATAACAAGCTCTAGGATCTTACTTTATACCATAGAGAAACTTTTTCAATTTACAAACATAGTCTTTATCATCTAATAATGATAACCCTTTAGTTTTCTCAATGTATACTTATTCCATATTCCCATTCAAAAAGGCAAAATTGACATCCATCTGGCATACCTTAAATCCTTTTAATCCTGCATAAGCTATAAATAATATGATGGCCTCCAATCTTGCTACTTATGTAAAGGTCTCCTCAAATTATACCCCTTTAACTTGTGTATATCCCTTTCATACCAATCTAGACTTGTTCTTAGTGACTTCTCCATCTTCATTCAACTTGTTTCTAAACACCCATTTTGTGCTAATGGCATTCTTGTATTTAGGCCTAGGAACTATTTCCCAAGTCTCATTCTTCTCTATTTGGTCTAACTCCTCATTCATAGCACCTATCCAAAATTTATCTTTACAGGTTCAATATTACATAATAGAGAAACATTTTCTTGATTTAGAATACTTACCAGTCTTATCCTTGTTTGCATACCTACATTCTTATTTCCAATGATTTGAGATTAAGGGTGATCTATTTGAATATATCATAAAGGTCCATTTGAGTCTTGTCTCTCTTTAACTTATTTTTCTTCCTCATCAACCTCTATAGTCTCTTCTTCATTCTTAAAGTGTAGATTCTCTAAAGTGTTCTTTGATTGTGAGTGATATTTATTTATCTCATTAATATTTACATTAGTGCTTACTATTTTTTTTAGTATTTTCTTATAACATATATAGGTTGAGCTCATTGATGATTATCCTAAGAATATGCCTTCATCAGATATAGAATCAAACTTTCCCAAGTCTTCATCATCTCTTTCGGTAAAATATTTGCTCTCAAACACTCTGAAGTGTTTCACATTGGCAGGTCTGCCCTTACATAGTTTATAAGGAGTCTTATTTCCATTAGTCCTTATCTATCCTATTTACAAAATGTAGATAGTAGTGCTTACTACCTCTCTCTAATTTCCATCAGATAATATAGACTAATTTAGCATAGTTATATCCATCTCTTGAATTTTCCTATTCTTCCTTTCTACTAGCCCATTCTATTGAGGTGTCTTAGCTACTGAGAATTGTCTCCTTATTCCATGAGATTCATATGTATTTTTTAATCTTGTGGACCTTCTATTATATAATAATATTACAATGTGTCTAATAATATGATAGATGTAGAAAATAATATTTATGTACTTACCATAGTTCCATGATGACTTATCCATGATGACTTATCCTTTATAGTATTGGGTTCCCTGATTGGTATTTTCATGTTAGTAATCTTGACTTGTTATGACTTATCATGATTTATTTAAAACTTTATCACCTTGTCTATGAGTTGGTCATGTTCAACCTTTAAGGAATCTAGCTCTATCTTTAATTGGTCATACTCAACTTCATTTAGCTTACACCTTGCATTGACCTCTTCTAACTGACTCCTAAAATCCTTAATAGTCTCATTTTGATGTTTCAAATCATCAAGTGTACTTATGATCTCATCTTCAAGGTCTAATTAAGATTTTAATTCTTTATTTTCATAGTATAATTTTTCATCATACATGTTGTCTTCTTCCTATAATCATAGGACATTCTTGTGCTTCTTAGGACCACCTTCAAGATGTTAGACTTGCCTTAAAGGACCATGCTCTAATAAAAAAAATTAGAATCACAATGACCAAGATAGGGGGTGAATAATTCTTCAAATTTTTTGTAATTATAATTTATCATTCATGAACTATCAAAATAATAGAGTGAACTAGTAACACATTAAGAGCCATGAGCATGAAATAAAAACATAACACATAGAACACTTATTTTAATGGGGAAAAATTAAGGGGAATAAAACCCGCTAATGATGAAAGTGGACTAAAGTCCTATAAGACAAACATAAAGATTTATTTAAGCACCAACTTTATTTGGAGCACCAACCACAACTAGGTGAGCACCAACTCAGCTAGGCTTTAGCAAAAACCCACTTGCAAAGAAGCACCAACCCCCTAGATAACTTAACACCAAATCAACCACCCCAAAACCTTGATCACCTTCATAACACTTTATTTCTCATATAAAATATGATTATCTCCTTCAGCTCTTCACACAATCCTATCTTTCTCAAATTGGTCTCTAGCCTTCTTTACTCAATTAGCCCTCTTCTTGACTTGGTTAGGTCATATGACCTTGATAATCATCTATAGTACCCATGTTATATATTCATGATGATTTATATATACCCTCATGATGGTTTATAGGACATATTTTATATCTTCAAAGTTATATCTCATTCACTTCAACTCTCTCAATCTCTAATTAGTCAATTAGGCCTCTTAGGCTTTGTTCTTATATTAGGATCTTGATTATACACTCATTGGTCATCCATACACACTTTAAAATTTATATTTCCTAAAAAATAGGCCTTATTACATTCCAAAAACATGAATCAAACATTATATTATGTTGGTCATAGTATATAGGACCAAAATCCCTTTTAGGCCTTAAGGAGACCTAATTCAATTAGGCCTTCATTAGCACACATTACCCTTTAAACACTTTGGAACATTATCATAATTATAAAATAGTAGTCAAACATCATATTACACTTATATTAACAAATAAAAATCTCATATTATGTCTATGACACATTTTATCTCCAACCACCACTTGAAGCATGCCATTCACACTGTTCACAATTAGCCCTATGCATACCCATAAAGTTTATCTTGAAAAAATGAAGCAAAAACACAATCTTGTAAAAAAACCATGGAAAAAATTCATATAAACATAACCTTAAATACCTATACAATTTCACCAAGTTCATTATAATTCATTACATATGGAAAAAGGACTCAAACCCTTCTCTGTAAGTAACCCACTCAGAATTGCCAACTAGCCTCAAAACACAGTCATGGAAACAAAGACCTAAAACACATATAAAAACAATTTTATAGACTTCAAATATATTTGTATTATCTGATGAATATATTATACCATTATTAGATAGATATATAATATGTTTAAATGGCAATATTGGTCTTGAAGGCCAATCTCATAGTCTTGTACCTCATTATCTCATCTCAACTAGACAAGTCAACTTATGAGAAACATTTTCATCATATCCATTGACATAAAAAATATATATAAAATATGATCATGTCTTATAATTCTTTAAAACCCTCTCCATGCACTTATATTCATCCCTAATCAACTTCACACTTCTACCTAGTTTTCTCACTATTTGTACCATTAGGTCTTGTTAGCGACTGGTTAAATTGGAAGAATAGTTTAGAACACTTGAGGTATATAACCTACTCAAAAACCATAATGTAAATTAAATAAAATTATTAATATTCAAACTTAATCCATTTGGCAACTTTTACTTGGTAAATCTGACTGCTAAAGCAAATCTCTAAGAAATAAGGTTTTTCCTGTAGGGTCCACTCACTCACCTGACAAAGAAATCATACTTAGAGGTATTTAGGAGATTTTAATGCATGCTCCAATTACTTAAATATCCATAATAATCCATTATAATCACTTTATAACAAATTATTTCACATCAGGTCACTATTAGGGTTCTTTGAGGGTTTAAACCATCTTCTGGTCTTAACAATCATTCATAAAGCCTAGCCCCTCATTCTAGAAAATAATGATTAAAAATTTGATCTAGGTTCCTTCCCCATATGCCATGAATATATTAGGTTCACATTTATATATTACATGTTCCAATTAACACTTGAATGTTCTTCTCAGGTAGAGAACCCTTCATTCTGTGTACTTCAAGAAACCTCAAAACCACTTTTCAAGCCTTTTATTGAAAACTTTGACCTCAAACTTGGTCAACACACTTGGGAAAACCTATTAAACCACTGATAATGATAACATTATCATTATTTCCTTTAAAATACCTCATTAGTTTAGTTAGGGTCAGGAACTAGTCTAGTTGCATATTAGGTCTATAGGTCCTACTTCTGTAGGCTTACCTCGACACTCTCATGAGTGATATAATGCTTCATATGCATGCCATAATAACCTCATATATATTTTAATTCCTTTTTACATCCATATCATTAGGATACCAACCTCATACCTTCTTACAAGGTCTATTCATGTAATGACCAATGACATGACTAGGCTTCTCAAGCTCTTTAAACTTGACAACTGACCTTGAAACACTTCTTGATGATCTTATACCTTGATCATATTTATTGCATTGCCCCTTATATAATGTCATACCTCTCAATTATTCTATCAAAATAATATTATTCTTCAATGACCTCATGGACACCTTTCTTAATAACCTTTGACATCAATGCCAAACTTCAACAACAAGACTAATGCTCAACATAATTATTTATGAATGATTGATTTATAGGATCTTTCAAATATTCTTATATGTATCAAAGTCCTTAGCATTTGATGCACTTTTAAATGAATAAACAAACTGATTTCTTTACGTATATCCTTGTCATGAGTAATTGGTCTATTAAGCATTATGCATTTATTTTTATCTGAATGAGAAGAGTTATTGGAATTAAACTTATCAAAAATAAGTAGAACTTAGATGAATAACTATGAGATTGTTATTGGGAATAATAATTTAGATTGTTAAAAGATAATTAAAAATTAATGTCTTTTGTTATTATTATGCCAATCATTAATAAAGACTTATATTATCCTTATGTTTAACCTTTTTTCAAAAATGAGTCATGTCTAGTTATGATCATTTGTATTCAGACCCTTGGGAAGGAGTCATTATGAACATAAAAATCCTCTAGGATTTTACAGTTGGGTTGTTGCATGTTTCATGCACTCCTAAAAACTAGGGCATTTATAAAACTAATGAATTTTCTATAAGTTTAGATCTTAGGCATGTTTTTTTACAAGCCATTCCATTAGAGATGTTGGATTGAACAAACTCACTTTGCATTTATTTGATAAGTCAACTTTTTCAATGAGTTTATTGGTCTAGAATCATTTTTTTCACTTTAATCAAAGCTTTTTCTTCTTTCTATATTTGATAGCAGTGATATAGGCATGTATATTTTACCTTGTTATGTTTTCATTTTTAGAGTAATCTCTATTACTTTAGATCATGCCTTAGCTGATTAATGAGCTCTTGATGGAGTTTCACCTCATTTATTTTTCATTAGCCTACTTTATCCACTTTTGTTTGAGTTTCTTTCAAATTTTACCTCACCCAAATTTAGGGATTTTTTAAATTTGGTCAGATGATGCCACATGGAATCATCCTAGTAGCCTAAGGATTATACAAAAGGCTAAGCCAATAACACCTTGGAGTTATATGGAACTACCAAGTGTTATCATCTAGGAGTATGAAAGCTTGGAGGGATTAAGTTATTGGGGTTAATACCCCAATGCCTCTATGTTTTACATATCTAAGTAGATCATTGATCCAAAAGATTTTTCCTTTGAGTTTGAGTACCTTTGCTTTGATTTTGCCTTAGTCAAAATTTATGACTTCAACAAGTTTTAGAGGAAACCACATGTCATCATCCCACTAACCCAAGAGTGACATTAACATGGTCTAACATATAATTACCCCTAGCTAATGTTCTATCAAGATGTTACCACATGGCACCATCATAGTAACACATGATCTTGGATTTTTCCATATAAAAAGCTTGCCTCTGAACCAATAGGCTATCACGATGTTGCCACATGACACCATCCCAATGACAGATGATCTTAGAGTTGGATGTATAAGAATATTTCCCCCAAGTTATTGGGTTATGTTTCCATGTGGCACCATCCCAGTTACCCATGATCCTAGAGTTGGACATATAGGAAGCTTCCCCTAGGCTAATGGGTTAAAGAGATGTTACCACATGACACCATCCTAGTGAACTCTAACCCCAAAGGTGACTATGTAGAGAGCTTGCCTCTAGGATGATGGGATAATGGGATGTTTCCATGTGACATCATCCTAACAATATACAATCTTAGGGATATAGGTGTAATATGAAATCTTTTTAGTCGTACGAGTAAGGGGTAGGATACCACATGGTGAGAAATATCCCTAGGAGCTCTAAGATTAACTTGTGTAGCCTTAGAGGTTGTTCAAGCAACCACATAGATGTTTCTACATCAAATTTAAACTAAGTTTTAACTTATGGTTGTATCAATGTCATAAGTGCAATAATCTTTGGTATGATATCATATAGAATTTTGATTATTGTCCAAATGAATTGATATTACAGCGTTTGGGTCTCGGGCATGCTATGATTATGGAATGGTGGTAGTGGTAGGGATTGTTTGAGTGTCATGATTAAAATTAAATCTTGTATCTAATTATGGGATTTTATAGTTTGTGTTTTGACTATGTCATGCTTATTTTTAAAGGGAAAAAATGGGCATGACATTTTGGTATTAGATCTCAGGTTACAACACTAGGAGATTTGGGTAGTGTTTTATTTCTAGCTTACTAGTTTATACATGATTTTGATGTTGTTCTTGTTGGAATGTAGAATGAGAGGAGGAGCATGATGATCCCCTTGGTGAACATGATCTTCCCATTCAATTAGGATTAAATGTGGGTAGTATTTTATTTCCATCTTAATAGTTTCTACATGATGTTGATGTTGTTATTATTGGCATGTAGAATGAGAGGACCAAAACTCCTCTTATCCATGTAATAGATGTGGGATATCTTACAAGATATATTTCCTATGGTTTATCATGAAGTAAAAAGACATGCTCCATGACATTTCTAAGATGATGAATAATTAGTTGAAATAGAAATAGATATGTATAAGAGTCCCCCCATCACCATATCTGAGGGTGATAGAGGTTTGCATCACCATGGTTAGTGATGAGAGAGATAAGACTTATACCATCTTCTTAGACCTATGCTTGGTGATCTAGTTAATGATTTTATCAAGTTATATCATCTTACTTTTGAGGGTACTTAGAAAGGATTTATAGAAGAAGCTTGGTTGGAAAGAATTGAAGGATGTTCACCTTACATGATTATGAATCCAATGGGAAGGCCCATTTTTTCACCCATATTCTAAGAGATGCAACCAAGATGTGGTGGGAAGGTGAGGAGAAGAAACTCCACTTGACACCAACTTCCCTTACATGGGAATTGTCTGAGGATCATTTTAGAGCATGATACCTATCCCATAGATATTTTCAAAATAATTTAGATGAACTTCATGTCCTTTGGTAGGTAATTACCATTATGGTATAATATGAATATCATTTTTTGTATTAATCACATATGTGAAGGGTTATACATATGAGACAATCCAAGTGAACACATTCATTAGAGGACTGAATTTTTAGTTGGCTACTGTAGTGTGTATTCTAGCTCCCATAACCTTAAAAATAGATATTTAAAAGGCCTATTTGGATGAGGAGTCTTGTGAAAATACTCAAGATACATGAGAGATGTTTCATGGAAAATTTCAATCTCAACATGACTCAAAGTCATAAGGTGCACAACCTGCACCTAGCGGAGGTTAGAAAGCAACTTAATCAAACTTTAGGCCCCCTTAATAACTATATAAGGAGAGTAACCATTTCAAACATGAAAAGAGTAGGAATCAATAGGATCAATACTACCAGAGGTAAGGTGATGCTAGACCTCAAGAGTATTAGTAGTTTGGGATTGCATGAACCTAATAATCTAAGAAGGTAAGAACATCGAGGTCAATTGCTTTTTTTGAACCTAGTAAAACTATATCCCCTTCAAGGTGTGACTAGTGTAAGGGTGTTTTTCTCACATGTGTATATATGGATCATTATTCATGTTATTTTCCTCTTGGACCATCAGCTATCAATAGGTAGAAAGCCTTAATGTTAGAGTAGATAGTGGGTGATGTGGGTTGAGGATATAGGATTTATATCGTAGTGGATGATCACTAATTCAAGCACCAAGTAATAGTCATGGAGACCACATGTATGATAGAAGTAATTTAAAATTTAGTTATATTTAATTTAGGAGCATTAGAGTCTTTTATTTCTCCTTTTATCATGGATCCTTGTGGGGTGGTATCTATTAGGTAGTTGGAAAGTTAGACAATAGATTTAGCCTCTTGGGCCAAGATGATTATTAGCTCCCTAGTGAGTATATGCATATTATACCACTTATCTTATCTACTATAGTGTAATTACACATATTCTCTTAGGAACCTATAACATTATATTAGGTATGGATTGGCTTGTATCTCATAAATCTAAGTTAGATTGCCATGACAAGGTTATCAAGTGTGAATATGACCTCTAGATAATTATGGTAATATCTAGAGTCAAGAGACTTATTTCCCTTTGCATGAACACTATGATGTAACTTTTTGGTTGAATATTTTGTCTATCAGTGTACTGGTAAACAAAATAGGTCTGATCAGCCAAAGTAGGAAGATTAGTCATCCAAATGTATAAGTTTATCACATCAGAAGGAGACTGCTCTCTCCTCTCATCAAGGGGAGGTTCCCTGTGGATATGCTATATATATGTATAAACAAAAAATAATACTCAAGGATAAGACAATACATCCATCTCTCTTTCTTTAGAGATGATGTGTATAAAACAAAGGAAAAACTCAAGGGAAATGATAGACAACACTCCTCTTCTTTTAGAAGAACTATTTAGCCAGCCACAAGAATACTATTGGAAATAAAAGCAGAATGTAATTGAGGGCATAGTAACCAAAAAATTGAGACACAACACAAAGTCTCCACCTGAAATGCTCAAGAGTAATATACAAAGGACAATGAGGACACAATGTCTTTTCAAAGTCCTTTACATAGCAATGAAAAGAAAACACACTGAAGGTAGCTATAGAGGCACAAAGTCTCTCCACACTTGATTCTTCAAGACACCTTCCTGACTAATTTTACTAATCCTACTTGTTAAATTAATGGAACAAAAAATATATCAAGGAAAAAGACATAAGAACAGTTTCCTCAATAACAAAGATATCAAAGCACAAAGTCTAAAAAAGTCCCTTGCTTTCTTATTCCAGTAACAAAATATGATCAACAGACTGAGCCAAATGTCTCAATGATGCCTCTCAATTTGGGCAGAGTTTCATTCAAATTGTCAAAAAAGAGATCTTTATTACAATAGAAGAGAGTCCTTTATATAGCCTCTTTAAGAAGGACTCGAGAACAATAATACATCATGATGCATTGGGAACTGTTAGGAAGATAAGCTAAAACTTTGGGGCATTTTACCCATTTGATCTTCTCAATGTAGATAAAAAAGTCATGCAATTGAAAGATTGCAACTTTCAATGTCCACTTGGTGGTCTGATCTTGTCTTCATCATTCCTCCTTTTCTGGATAATTGAATCGAGTTCTGGATTCATTCATTATTCTGTCTTTCCTCACTTTCTGTTGGTTTTGATCTTGAATTCTAGGAATGCATTTGGGTCTATAAATCTAAAGGATCAATGACTATTTCATGGGCTTTAAAATTGATGTTTACATGCCCATTGATGTGCTCTCAACGGCTAGTTCACTATCTTGAATTTTGACGTCTTCAGGCACGTCACCCCTTGGTCCTTTTTCGGCTTTTGGCTTTGCCCTTTCAATCCTTAAGAAATGATCCTTGAATGGGTTGGAAAGAGCCCTTTACTTTGGCTGTTGAGAGTCCTCTGCAAGGACACCTACCCTTCGGGGTCCTTTGACAGCCCTTTCAATTTGAGTCTCCCGCAAACTATCCTTCGGGAAAAATTTTGGGTGTTTTCCCCTGCAGGTAATTCCTACATATATTTGTCCCATGGAAAATTCCTATAGACAATTTTTTTGGGGAAAATTCTTGCAGACAAAAAGTCTGTATAAATTTGTTCCCCAAAGTCTTTGACTGGTCTTCAGATTTTTTGCACCCGTAGCTACTTAGAATTCTTTTAGACTTTTTGTTCAAATGAATTCCTTTGGATAAAAGTCTGAAAGAAGTCTTCCTTAGCCAATTTTAAATGCCTTAAACAAATCTGAAAGAATTACCTTTCAGCTTCCTTGAAAAATGACCCTTCTGAAGGATGTTTTTATTGATTAAGTGTCTTCCACAAGGGCACTTGTCCTTCTAGAAGTTTCCTTCTACATTGAACCACCCCTTTGAACTTTGGTGATGAACCATTTTGTTGAACCAAGACATTTAACCAATCAGTTGAACCAATCAATTAAACCAAAAATAGTTCAAGCTGATAGTTTAAGCTGATAGCTCAATTGGATGAAACAAGGCGATGGACTAAGCATTGAACCAAACATTATGAACTTGCCTTTGAACCAATAATTGAACCATTTCATTGAACCAATTAGTTAAACCAAGGCTTTGAACCAAGTTTTGGTTCAAGCCAATGGTTCAAGCCGATGGTTCAATTGAATAAACTGACTAAATGAACCAAGCAGATGAATCAAGTGAATGAACCTACTGTTGAACTTATTCATTGAACCTGTTCGTTGAACCAAGATGTTGAACCAAGTTTTGGTTCAACGGTTCAAACAAAGCTTTGAAAAATGTCTTTGAACCTATTGTTGAACCTTGAGACATTGAACCATTGGATGAACTAAATGAATGAACCAACTGAGTGAAATAAAGTGTTGAACCACTTGGTTGAATCAAGCCATTAAACTATTCCTTTGGTTGAACCCACCATTGAACCTTGAACCCGTTGAACCTTTGAACCAAAGTGGTTCAATGGTTCAACGGTTCAAGGGTTCAAGCTGCCTTGATGTGGCCAAGTGTCTTAAAGCTAATGAACCAATTGAAGTGATTGAAATTTGAACCTTGATGAAGTGTTTAACTCTTTCCAAAGACATTGAATCTGTTGAACTTTGAACTCATTGAACCTTTGAACCAAAGTGGTTCAATAGCTCAACAGTTCAATGGTTCAAGTCTCTTTTTTGCACTCAGATGCTTGCTAATGGAGATTTTTGATTGAACTAAGGCTTTGAACCAATCCCAGTAAAATGACCAAGTGTTGAAAACTAATTATTTTGATTGAAACTACCTACAGAAGCCTTTGAACTTGTATAAATGAACCTGCTTGTAGAGTTTGTAGAAATAAAGTCCGTAGAAATCAACATGTAAAACCCATTGAACTTGACCTACAGAGTCCATAGATTTTTTGAAAAGCTTGGAAAATGAGGAATTTGAATGTCTAGGACAAATTTTGTAAATGGAAGAGATAATTTTGGCCTGTAAGACCAAAATAGTTCAAATGTTGTCCCAAAAATGACTGCTACTTTTCGGGGACAACAGTTGGCTCCAATTGGGGAACTTCTGTCAATTGCAAAACAAATTGAAAGGAGTAGAATCTAGAATTTCCAATGTCTTCATGTGTACCATTGGGCTTTAGATTCATGCTACCTAGAAATGAAAGGCATCAAAAAGAAAATAAATAAAACAAAATAGAATTAAAACTATACAAATATACATATATATAGAGGCAATGATCTGATACTTCAAGAGTTGAAGTGTTTTAGATGTTGTCTATTGTGGGGCAGAGAAAAGAGTGTGTCATCTTGGTATTTCAATAGAAATCTATTTTCACCAATGTGTTGATGAATTATAAATGGGCCTCTCCAAAGGGAGTCAAACTTTCCATGCATCCCCTTTGGTTCTCTTCTTTTGTCCCACAACAGGACTTGATCCCCAATCTGGAAATCATGATTTTTGGCCTTTTGATCAAAGAGTTTCTTTACCAGACTTTGATGAGTAGCAATTATGTCCACCACCATGGTTCTCTATTCCTCCAGCTGAGTCAGGCACATGATTCTTTTTTCAAGAGAACTCTCATATGTCTGATCTTCAATGGCCTTTACCAATTTCAAGGTTGGTAACTCTAAGGTGATTGGTATCTCAGCATTAATACCATAAAGAAGTTGAAAAGGAGACATACCAATTGCTCTCTTTGGTGTGATCTTGTCTACCCATAGAGCATCAAATAATGCTTTATGCCATGTCCTTTGATTATCATCTATTAGCTTTTTGATAATAGTTACCAAATTATTATTGCTAGACTCAGCTTGTCCATTCCCTTGTGGAAAATAATCAGAAGAATGAGAGAGTGTAATTCCATAATGAAAATAGAATTGTGTAATATCTTGAGAGGTGAAACAAGCTGCATTATCAGTAACAATTTTGAGTGGAACTCTAAACCTGGAAATGATATTCTCTTTGAGAAAGTTGCATACAACTTCTGAAGTATCATGCTTAGTTGGGATTGATTCTACCCACTTGGTGAAATAATCAATTGTTGTAAGGACATAATCATGTCTAGCACTTGAAGATGGGTTTGTTGTCCCAATAAAATCAAGTCCCCATTGCTATAAAAGTTCCTCTATGATTACTAGCTTGAGAGGCAGGGCAGCCAACTTGGGTCTTCCAACAAATTGCTGCCAAAGTTAACATTTTCTCACCCACTTATGTGCATCTTGGAAAAGAGTTGGACTAGTAATACCTGGCTCAAAAAATATTGTGAGCAGTCACAGGAGCAAAAAAAAGTCCTCCACAGGCTAGATTGTGGAAAGATGTCAAAAGTTGGGTTTATTGTTCTTTGTCTACACAGCAAAGGAATACTCCATCTATGCTTCTCTTGTATAGGCCATTGTCCCAAAAGACAAAATTGGCAGCTTTCAACTTGATAGTCCTCCTTTCTTTGTAAGATAAATGAGTAGGACATTCACCATAAGTCAGATAATGAGCAATACCTAAATACCACTCATTGGTAGTGGAGACAAAAAGGATTGTTGGAGTATCTTCCACTTCAACTTCTTCATGCTATGTATCTTATGGCTTATTGTCAGCCATTAATTAGCATAGGCCTTTACCTCTGACCAGCTTTGTTGGCTTGATATCCAAATCAAATTCTTGGATATTTACAATCGAATAACCTCTCTTTGTGCCAAACTCCTGCTGAGTTAATATAGACTTGAATGAAGTGTTAGGAACTAAGGTAGTAGTATGTGAATTCAAAATATAGAAGTGGAAATGTTTGACTGCTTTTACCAATGCATAAGTGTGCTTCTCTATATTTGAATACTTCATTTCATGGGTTTTGAGAGGGAAACTCATGAAAGAGATGGGGGATTCCATACCTTCCTTGTCTTGTTGAACAAGAATCACTGAAAGAGTGTGTTCAGATGCATAGCTGTATATGATGAAATATTTGTGGTAATCTAGACAAACCAACGTAGGGGCGTGAGCAATGGCAGTCTTAATATCTTGAAACACTAATTTGCTTTCTTTATTCCAACTGAAGGTAGTCCTCCCTTTCATCATGTTCACAATGTGCCTTGTCTTCTCAACAAATTCAAGGATGAATCTCTGTAAAAAATTCACTTTTTCAAAGAAAGAGTGAACAACATTTTTACTTGTAGGCAAATTCAACTCTTGAATAGATTTGACTCTGTCTGAGTCAATTTTTATGCCTTCTTTAGACACAATGTGCCCAAGGAGTTTCCCCTCTATTACTCCAAAAATAGACTTCTTAGGATTCAAGGAAATACCATTCTGGAAATAGCGCTCCAGCACTTATTGTAAGTGGCGTACATGATCAAATCTACGCTTTGAAAAGACAGTTAAGTCATCAAGATATACCACTATGAATTTGCCAATCTTATCTTTGAAAGACATGTCCATTGCTCTCTAAAAGGTAGCACCAGCATTTATTAAGCCAAAAGTCATTCTTTTATATGTAAATGTACCCCAAGGTGTGGTGAATGCAGTCTTGTATTGGTTAGCTTCACCAACTTCAACTTGATTATAACCTGAGAAGCCATCCAGCATTGATAACATCTCTAATCATGTTACTGTTTGAAGCACTTGGTCTATGATTGGCAAAGGGTAATTGTCTTTTAGAGATAACTGATTTAGATTCTTGAAATCTACACAAATGCAAATTTTGCCATTCTTCTTCCTTACAAGCACTATGTTCGTAATCCATGTAGAATGATGGATTGGGAAGATAATTCTAGCATTTAACATTTTTTGTATCTCAAACATAATAGTACCTACAATATTTGGATTGTATTTTCTAGATTTCTACTTATAGGGCATTGAATTAGCCTTGAGAGGAATGTGATGGCAGATTTTATCAGGTCTGAGAGACTTCAGGTCTTCATAAGAATACGCTAAGACATCAATGTATTGATGGAGCAAAGAGGTGAATTTGAATTTTTTTAGGGATGCAACACTTACCAATGTTGACCATCTTGGGATTTTCTTTGTTGGTCAGATTTACTTGGTCAAATCTCTAAGAGAAATTTGAATTTGTTTGTTGTTATTTGATGAATCTATCACGCTTGTCAAATAGCTTCTCAAGAAAAACTAGGCCTTTGGGAATTTTGTTTCTTTTTAGCTATAGGAATTCTTCATTTATATCTAATCTGGATTCAGAAATAGATTCAGACTTTTGAGATTCACTACCTTTAAAATACAGCTATCCAAAATTGTCTTTTCTTTCTAAGAAGGCAATGATTTGATGATCATCATTGAATATTTGCCAATGATCAGCATTGTCAAGAACACTTGGTCTATAGACCAACTCAATGGTATACTTGGCTTATTTGATATTTGAATGAGGAACTAAAAGAGTTCTTGAAATAGTAAGTGCATTAGCTCTGTCATTAGACTCTCTAGGTATGGCAGAAATGTTGAAAGCATCAAAGCTTTCAATTTGGTCCCAAACCAAGTTATGGTAGTGGCGTAACCTCTCATTCTTGGTCTGATATAGATTTCTCACTTGACAGACCACTAATTTAGCATCCCCTTTAGCATGAAGAAACTTAATTCCTCTTTCTTGAGTAGCCTTCATACCAAGCAATAGAGATTCATATTCAGTTGTATTGTTAGTGTTACTAAATTGTAATTTATAAGATGAAGGAAACATATCTCCTTGAGGAGATATCAAGACAATCCCAACTCCTGAACCAGTAGAGGAATAGCTATCATCAAATTCTAGAGTCCAAATCTCATTAGACACTGACTTTTCTTCAGACTTTCCCTCGTCAGAGATGGAGGGTCTTTCTTGATCTGTATATAGAGAGTAGTCACCCATACCTGTAGATTCAAAAAGGATTTGAGCTTTAGGAGCTGATGTCTGGGTAACTACATATTTTTCCTCCTTTTCAAGGAGCAACCTCTTCATCATGCCTTAGACATGGATCCTTGCCTCAGATAGATCCATGTTTAGTTCTCTTCCCACATCTTTGCATAAATTTCATCCAAGAAAAATGCCATAAGATGCTGGAATGTTAGCCACCAAGATAGTCACTTAATCCTCTTATCTGAAAAGGTTGTGAATGCAAATTGGGCATCTTTGATTTGCCCTAACAATGGTACTTGATTGCTCTCCATGGAGAAACATCTCCCAAATGTCTTGGTCAATGTGAGACCAAGAGACTCAATGACTTTAGTAGGCATGACATTGTCAGATGCGCCTGAGTCTATAATACAGTTACTCAGCTTGTGGCCATTGATTAAAAGGGAAACATAGAAGGGTTATATTTTTTCAGGAGCAACTAGAGGAGTAATGACCAGATTATTTGGAATAGGCATGTTCTTTGGAGAATCAAGAGTTACTTTTTTAGCTTTTTGTCCTATAGGGATGGTTTGATTTTTAACATATTGAACCAGCTTATTCAGTTGATCCAGATTAGACTGCAAGTATTTAAATTTAGACATCTATATTTTTTTCTTTTTAGCATGATCAATTATGTCAAATGGCTAAATTGAGCTAGATACAGAGAAAGGTACTTCAACTTTTTGATTTTTAAGAGGGATGGGAGGTGGGCTGGTTTGCAAATTGGGAGTAGAAGGTGAAGGTGAAATAGATGTATTTACCTTTTGGGTGATAACCAGATCTTTTGATTGAAAAGGCAGAGTGGTCCCACATTTAGCAATTGTGATTACTAGTTGAGGTTGTTCCTCTGCCTTCTCTTTATCAGCTTGCTAGATTGATTGGTTCTTGGACCTGGTAAACACTACATATGATCCATCTAAAGCTTCTCTTTTACTTCCAGGTTCATCTTGGTAATTTAGAAAACAAATTTGGGAGTCGCTAGCTAATTCTTCTTGATTATCTTCAATGATATCAGCATCATTTTCTTGATTCAATTCAGGATGGAAAGAGAATTCTGATTCTGCTTCAAGGTATCCCATCGTTGAATTGGTTGGAGGAGCTTCTAGGGCAAGTTTTCCTTATGGTGGAGGAAGGCAATTTTGTTGCCCTTGGTTCCTAGCAACATTGCCCTGATATGACTGATTTGGGAATGTCCTTTTATATGTAGGAGTAAAAGACATTCCTTGAGCCATTTGCTTTTTGAGAGTAAGCAACTCATTTGCTAATTTCTACACCATTGGATTTGTGGTGCTTGTAGATGCAAATTCAGAAGATGATGAAGCTCTATTTCTATTTGGATCTCTTCTTATTTTCCCTACTAAGATGAGATCATCTTCTACTTCAGTGGCCAAAAGTTGAGATGCAGTGAGTCTATTTGACTAGCACATCTCAAGAGAAAAATGACTTTAGGTAGCTAAGAATTAATGAAAAAGCATTTGAGATTCTCAGTTGTAGGTCTAGAAATTACAGTGATTTTGTTTCTCAATTTGTCAAATTTATCTATGAAGTCTCTCATAGGTTCATGAGGCTCTTTCTTCATTTGTGTAGGTTGAGCTAGAAGTGTATGTGCATCTTATGCAAGTTTGAATCTAGCTTCAAACTTAGCTTTAAGAGTATTCCAATCAATCACAAACTGAGCCTGTAGATGGTAAAACCAATCTGCAGCAGCACCTTGTAGTGTTTCAACAAAAATCCTGACTGCTATATCTTTAAATTCTACTCTGATTACTCCACAAGCTATATTGAATGTTGCAATGTGTTCATCAGGATGAACTTTCCCATCACCATAGAATTTAGGGAAATTCTTCCTAGAACTACGTGGAAGCTCATGTAGAGGAGTAAGATTGAGAGGACTAAAAGCATTACCCCAGGGGCCTTGAACTGCCATTATAAGATTTTGAAAAGGAGGGATAACAAATCTCAAAGAGGTAATTATAGGCATAGCTTTATCAACAATAGAAGTAAATACTTCATCTGGTAATGGAGATCTGGCTTTAGTAGGAGGGAAGCTCTTGGTTCATTAGAGATGAGATGGTGAAGGAAATAGATCAAAATCACTTTGTTGTACTAGTTTAAACATAGGGTCAACGATACCTTTAGCCCTTTGGCTTCGTGTATACCTCAAATCTGCCAGATTGTGAAACAAAAAATAGAAAAGATTTGACTTTGATTTAGTTTGAAGCTTGAGGCTTTAAACTATGCATTCTTTCTCATTTAGTGTGGAGGTGAATGGATAGGCTATAAATGGATAATAGGTATATTCCCCAACAAAGTCACCAAAAACTGTTGGTTGAATATTTTGTCTATCAGCATACTGGTAAACAAAATAGGTCTGATCAGCCAAAGTAGGAAGATTAGTCATCCAAATGTGTAAGTTTATCACATCAGAAGGAGACTTCTCTCTCCTCTCATCAAGGGGAGGTTCCCTGTGGATATGCTATATATATGTATAAATAGAAAATAATACTCAAGGATAGGACAAGCCATCCATCTCTCTTTCTTCAGGGATGATGTGTACAAAACAAAGGAAAAACTCAAGGGAAATGATAGACATCACTGCTCTTCTTTTAGAAGAACTATTTAGCCAGCCACAAGAATACTATTGGAAATAAAAGCAAAATGTAACTAAGGGCATAGTAACCAGCAAATCGAGACACAACACAAAGTCTCCACCTGAAATGCTCAAGAGTAATATATGAAGGACAATGAGGGCACAATGTCTTTTCAAAGTCCTTTACATAATGATGAAAATAAAACACACTGAAGGTAGCTATGGGGGCACAAAGTCTCTCCACAGTTGATTCTTCAGGACACCTTCTCGACTAATTTTACTAATCCTGCTTGTTAAATTAATGGAATAGAAAATATATCAAGGAAAAAGACATAAGAACAATTTCCTCAACAACAAAGATATCACAGCACAAAGTCTAAAAAAGTCCCTTGATTTCTTATTCCAGTAACAAAATATGATCAACAGACTGAGCACAAAGTCTCAATGATGCCTCTCAATTTGGGCAGTGTTTCATTCAGATTATCAAAAAAGAGATCTTTATTACAATAGAAGAGAGTCCCTTATATAGCCTCTTTAAGAAGGACTCGAGAATAGTAATACATCATGATGCGTTGGGAACTATTAGGAAGATAGGCTAAAACTTTGGGGAATTTTACCCATTTAATCTTCTCAATGTAGATAAACAAGTCATGTAATTGAAAGATTGCAACTTTCAATGTCCACCTGGCGGTCTGATCTTGTCTTCATCATTCCTCCTTTTCTGGTTAATTGAATTGAGTCCTAGATTCATTCATTGTTCTATCTTTCCTCACTTTCTTCTAGTTTTTATCTTGAATTTTGGGAATGCATTCAGGTTTATAAATCCAAAGGATCAACAACTATTTCATGGGCTTTAAAATTGACGTTTACATGCCTGTCGATGTGTTCTCAACGGCTAGTTCACTATCTTGAATTTTGACGTCTTCAGGCACGTCACCCCTTGGTCTTCTTTTAGATGTTGGCTTTGCCCTTTTGGGCCTTAAGAATGATCCTTGAATGGGTTGGAAAGAGCCCTTTACTTTGGCCGCCGATAGTCCCCCGCAAGGGCACCTGCCCTTCGAGGTCCTTCGACAGCCCTTTCAATTTGAGTCTCCCACAAACTATCCTTCGGGCAAATTCTCGAGTGTTTTCCCCCATGGTAATTCCTGCGTACATTTTTCTCGTGTAAAATTCCCATGGACAATTTGTCTGGGGAAAATTCCCATGGACAAAAAGTCCACAGAAATTTGTTCTGCAAAGTCTTTGACTAGTCTTTAGATTTTTTGCTCCCGCAGCCACTTAGAATTCTTTCAGACTTTTTATCTGAAGGAATTCCTTCAGAAAAAATTCCAAATAAATTCTTCCTTAGCCAATTTTAAATGCTTTAAACAAATTTGAAAGAATTACCTTTTGGCTTCCTTGAAAAATGACCCTTTCGAAGGATGTTTTTATTGATTAAGTGTCCTCCGCAAGGGCACTTGTCCTTCGAGAAGTTTCCTTCTGCATTGAACCACCCCTTTTAACTTTGGTGATGAACCATTCTATTGAACCAAGACATTGAACCAATTAGTTAGACCAAAAATGGTTCAAGCTGATAGTTCAAGCTGATAGCTCAATTGGATGAAACAAGCCAATGAACTAAGCATTGAACCAAACATTATGAACTTGCCTTTGAACCAATAATTGAACCATTTCATTGAACCAATTGGTTGAACCAAGTTTTGGTTCAAGCCAATGGTTCAAGCCGATGGTTCAATTGAATGAACCGACTAAATGAACCAAACAGATGAACCGAGTGAATGAACCTGCTATTGAATTATTCATTGAACTAAGATGTTGAACCAAGTTTTGGTTCAACGGTTCAAACAAAGCTTTGAAAAATGTCTTTAAACCTACTATTGAACCTTAAGACATTGAACCATTGGATGAACTAAATGAATGAACCAACTGAGTGAAATAAAGTGTTGAACCACTTGGTTGAATCGAGCCATTAAACTGTTCCTTTGGTTGAACCTACCATTAAACCTTGAACCCATTGAACCTTTGAACCAAAGTGGTTCAATGGTTCAAGCCGCCTTGATTTGGCCAAGTGTCTTAAAGCTAATGAACCAATTGAAGTGATTGAACTTTGAACCTTGATGAAGCGCTTAACTCTTGCCAAAGATGTTGAACTTGTTGAACCTTTTAACCAAAGTGGTTCAATGGTTCAACAGTTTAGTGGTTCAAGTCTCTTTTTTTCACTCAGATGCTTGTTGATGGAGATTTTAAATTGAATTGAGGCTCTGAACCAATCCCAAAAAATGACCAAATGTTGAAAACCAATTCTTTTGACTGAAACCACCTGCAGAAGCCTTTGAACCTGTATCAATGAACCTGCCTATAGAGTCTGTAGCAACAAAGTCTATAGAAATCAACATGTAAAACCCATTGAACTTGACCTGTAGAGTCTGTAGATTTTTTGAGAAGCTTGGAAAATGAGGAATTTGAATGTCTAGGACAAATTTTGGAAATGGAAGAGACAATTTTGGTCTGTAAGACCAAAATAGTTCAAATGTTGTCCCAAAAATGACTGCTACTTTTGGGGGACAACATAACCCAAAAAGAGTGTAAGGAAAGGTTTTTAATTATTTACTATCAAAGTAAGTGATAGGTTCGATGAGTCAAATAAGGCTTCTTTAGATGACCATCCAGTTCTATGTAAACTTATTGATGTATTTCAAAATGGATTGTTGAGTATGCCTCCTCTACAAGAGATTAATTTTTAGATTGACTTGATACTTAGGGAAGCACCATATAGAATGACCACCCTAGATATGTGTGAACTCAAGTTTTAGCTTGAAAAATCTTAGAGAAAGGATTGATTTTTCTTAGTGTGTTACCATGGGGAGCACCACTCATCTTTGTGAAGAATAAGGATGGATCCCTTAGTTTTGCATTAATTATCACCAATTGAATAAGTTAACAATTAAGAATCATTATCCCTTATCTATAATTGATTATTTTTTTGATCAAATATGGGGATCCAAAGTGTTCTCCAATATTGATTTGATATCTAGATACCATTAGTTGCATATCATAGAGCCCGATATTCATAATACTATGTTTTGAATGTGATATAGGCATTATAAATTTACAATTGTATCATTTGTTTTGATTAATTATCTATTAGCATTTATGAGTCTAATGAATGGAGTATTTCACTCCTTTTTAAATCAATTTATGTTGGTGTTTCTTGATGACATTATAATATGTTTTTAGAGTGAAGAGGATGTCAGCATAGGCAACCCCCCTGAGTATGACACTTTATAACTTTAGCGAGTTTATAATAAAAATAGGACTAATGTCATGGGAATGAAAAATAAATAACTTTTTCAAAAAGTGGCACTCATATCTGAGTTATCAAGCAAAATTTATGGCTAATAACATTTCCCATCATTAATGACCTATTTAATGAACTTGCACTTAAAGGTTTAAAAAACTCAACCAAACAAGGGGTAAGGTAGCCTTTCAACCACTTGTTAGAACTAGAATTTAATAAAAGACCTCCTCAAGTAAGTAAAAGTAAAAAATTAACCTACCCATACACCCCTATGTGCTCTTTATAGGAAAAGGCTTATATTGAAGGTGTTTTAATTATAAAATTAAAGTTTTTTTTAAATATTAAAACATGCTTTTAATTTTTAATTGTATTAAGGCATAAGCTAGGTTTAGCTTTGACTTTGTAAGGAGAAGAAAGAGATGGGCACTACCATGGAGGATAATGCTTAGGATTGTGAATTATCCTAGGTTTCCACAGTCCATCACTCTAGTCCTTTGCAAATATACATCATTTAAGGAAGAGAACAAGTTTTATAAGTGGAATGGAGTCTTCTAATGAGGTCTCAAGCCTCTTGAAAGGTTCCCACATAGGTCAAATCATAGCCATAGAAGAAATTTAGTCATTTAGATAAAAATTTCAACCTTTTAGATCAAAATTCAGGTCTGAGGAGGGCAGGCCAAGAGTCTAAATGTAGGCCAAGAGTCTCTTTTTAGCATAGTAATGACGAAATAAATGAATAACTATATACATTGACTAATAGCTTTTAGGGAGTCAAACAATTGAATAGTTTGAATAATTTTCTCTAGTTATAGTAGATGTAAACTCTTCAATGTTGATTCTATAGATATCCAACCCACATATATCAATATGTAAGTGGTATAAATTTGGTAGTGATGGATGAGCCAAATTCTATAGCAACCAGGCTAAAACATCAATGATGAGGGGAGACCAGATCAGATCCATCGACCAACATGCATAGTAACTAGAATGAAATCTTGACTAGATGGTGATGGGGTGAAGTCAAGGGTGCCATGTTGATCTAGGTGAAATATGGAAAATCATTGGTCAGTGGTAATGTTTCAAGCCATGAGAATACTGTAGGAGGCTGTGGAGTGTCTTAGAATCTTTGGTTTATTGGAGGGATTGAATGGCAAAGAGATATCGATGGAAAGGCCATGAACTAGATAAGACAAACTAACTAGACAAAAGGCACATGAACCTTTATATGGCCTGAGACAAGGATCCAAACCCTCATATCTAAAATAAACTTATAAACCAATATAAAATAAAACACATGTAAATGCCTAAGAAATATGCAAATTCCTCTTAATAAATTTAAGAGAATATAAAAATAGAAATCAAATAGATAAATTAATGTTCATTACCATAACCTAAAGCTATGATATCATGTCAAAATTGGTTAATAGGTGATCTTTTGGTAGAGTGAGCACACTAGAATTATGAACAACAATGACCCTACTTGTATTCAGAAATATGCAAGAAGATGTGAAATAATTTCTTGATGTATTAAACTACATGGCTTACCAATTATTTTCTATATTAAAATATGCTAGTGAAGAGGAATATATATATAATGAGTAGGGGGAGTTAACTCATAAGTAAACTCACTATGGAACTAAGTGTAAATCACTATGGAACTAATATAACTCATAGTGGCACTCATTTGAACTCCAATTGGAACTTTGTGTGGAACTCACCCTCTCACCCACTTGACCTCTTTATTACACTAAGAAAACTAAAGTTAAATGTGTAGGGATAATCCATTTAATAAATGGAATAATAAATATCTTACACTAACACCCCCCCCCCCTTAAGCATAGCTTAAGTGGGTGGAAAATAAAAAATAGGTGCCAAAAACAAGCCCTCATGAGGTACCCACGTACAATGCAACTCTCAAAAAGTGGATTAAAAGGAAAAAAATCTAGTGGTAAAAAACTCCACCCTCGAGAGATAAAGAAAATAAGGTAGGAATAGAAATCCCTGCTCCAACAAAGGAACATGGGGACCATTTGAGGTAGGCCCTATAGGTTTTAAGAGAAATTTGATTATTTGGTAACTTAGAGAAGTGCACATTTGCACATTCTAAGGTGAAATATCTTGGGCACATCATTTTAGGAGATGGAATATTTATGAATCCTACCAAGATTTATGCCATTATGGAATGGCCAACACCCTCTAATGTTGTAAAAATTTTCAACTTCACAGGATTAGAAAGATATTATAGGCCTTTTATTGATAAATTCTCTCACATTAAGAATCTCATCACTTCATTTTAGAAAAGGTGAAATAAGTTTATTTTGACATCAAGGTGTGAGGAAGCTTTTTAGCTTTTGAAAGAGTGAGTCACTAGCGCACGAATTTTTGTTGTATTAATCCTATGAGAGAATTCCTTATTTGTACTAATGAATCAAAGGAAGGATTAAGAGTTATACCCATGCAAGAAGGTAAATTTATTGCATATGAATCTCAAAAAATCAAGGATTATGAGGTGAGATACTCCATGCATGATATGGAATTTACAACCATAATTCATGTTTGTTTGAGGTGGTGACACTTTTTGCTTGGTCATCATTTTTTTAAAGATAGATCATTTAAGTTTGCAGCATATATTTAATCAACCTAACCTTGATGTGAATCAAAGGCATTAGATAGAGTTGTAACTTTTGTGAATATGACTATAAAATTTTGGATATCAAAGGAAATGAAAATGTAGTTGTTGATGCTTTAAGTAAGGGGTGTCATGAGTTGGTAGTAATGAGTTTGAAAACTAACTTGAGAAGTTATATTTTGAAGCAGATTCTAGATTACAACCTCTATAAATAAGTAAGATAGTTTTTCAATTTTGGTGTGATTCTAAAGGGTAAATTTTAAGTCTATTCCCTTAATTTTGATGATTTATTGTGCCATAAAAGGTGTATCTATTTTCCCTTAGTTTATGGATTGCATGAGTTAATTTTGTTTGAGTCTCATAGAGTTCCTTACCAAGTGCACCCTAGAGTTAAAAAAATGTATGTTGAGTTGAGGTAATTATATCATTGGCCCAATTTAAGGTGTAATATTTCTAATTTTTATCTCATTATTTGGAGTGTCAGAGGATAAAAGCTGAGCATCAGTATCCAACAAGATTATTATATCCTCATGAGATTTTAGAATGGAAGTGGGACACTATTTTCATGGATTTTATTGTAGGCTTTCCTACCTTGATTTATCATCATGATGAGATCATGGTCATATTAGATAAATTAACCAAATTAGCTCACTTTTCTCCATTGAATACCACTTATAATGTTAATTCATTGGTAAAATCCATATTAGATGACATTGTTAAATTGTATGAGATTCTTTGTAAGATTATTTTAGATTGAAATCTAGTATATACTTCTCACTTATCAACTTAATTATAGAAGGTGTTGTACCAAACATCCCTATTTTCTTGAATAAGAAATGGGAACCCACTTTTTTCAATATTTTGGCCTTGTTTGTTGATACTTTCTTCTATATGTTTGTGCAAATTCTTGAATAGATTGATCCTTAATATTTATACTTAGAATAATCAATAATGGTATTATATATTGTATGGACTAACTCTATTAATACCTTTTTGGGAGTTTTTCCACTATAAAGGTTTTCTAGACTTAGTTTATTCAAAGAAACTTATTTAGGTCTTTATTCATTGGGCTTTTTGTTTGAGCATTTTATTCAAATATTTTATCCGATAGATTTTGGTCTTCAAGAATTTTGTTCAAGTTTTTTGTGTGAAAGGATTATTCAACATTTATTCATCCCACTTATTTGGGACTTGGTTTTATTCCTAAATGACTTATATTTTATCAAAAAATTGGTCTTCAAACATTTTATTCAAAACAATTATTCTGATGAATTTGGTCTCCAAGGTTTTTGTTCGGATAATTATTCCAAAATGAATTATCTTTTATTGTAAATTTGGTCTTTGGACATTTTGTTCAGAACATTTGTTCTGACATATTTGGTCTTTGGGTTTTTTGTATGGGACAAAATTGTTTGATAGCTCATAACCTTTATATACACTTCAAATATTTTTATCTTTAGAATTTTTGTTTGAGCATTTTATTTAGACAAATTGCCTGGCAGATTTGGTCTTCAAGATTTTTGTTTAGACATTTTTTAAAGCTTGATCCCAACTTAAAACTTGATTATTGACTCCTAAATTCTGAAAGTTCTCTATACTTAGAAAATAAATCAAAATACTTCCTAATACTTACTAATGCTACCCTCCAACTAAAACTAACAAGAGACTTGAACTATGCATAAAATATAAAATAGGTGAACATTGGGAATTTATAACACATGAACTAGAATTCAATGCTAAAAGTTACATACATGATGTGTAGCCATTGAAGTCTTCATTGCTTGCAAAAAAATAAATTTAGGCTTGAATTCTATCTTGTGTGATAAAATCCCTAGATACCTATGAGATTATTGCAAGAGAACTAATGACTATAATAAAGGAGAATTATTCATAGGGCACGTAAGAAGACTATAATAACTACATGTAATATCAATGGCATCTTCATCTAAATCATTCAAGGAAGTCATGCCACCATCACCATTTTCTATTAAGGATTCAAAAAAATTCACAGACATTATCTTTGATCCCACCATTTTCAATAATAGGCATGCCAATTACTCTTAATTATGGGACATTATCAATTATGTTGACATATTTTCATTAGATAGAAAATTATCTCCCTTTGAGTGACTATTCATCACAAAATTGTTAGCACTTAAGAGACAAGGATTATATCTGGCTATGGCCAAGCTTGAGGTGATGCCTGCATCAACCTCTTTTGATACCTATTCTTCAGGAGAAAAGTTACATAATATGATTTTTTTCACCATATGGATAACTAAAAGGTTGTAGAATTCATCTCTAGAGCAAAATTTTAGAGGTATTTATCACTATCAGCACTAGATGCTTATTTTGATAAACATAGACTAGTTTCCTTGAATCGTGATAATTCAATAGAAAGGGTGTTGAATTCATGGATTCTCCACAAGGAAACCATGGCATACAAGGGTAATAATTCCACTCCTATAAATAATTTTAGAATGGGAGTGTGTCTTGGCATAACACTACTTAACAAACTCTATGGCATGCCCAGTATCCATTTCCTTAATTTGGATTGGGTACTATTATTGCATATGATGATGACCAGTGATGCAAAACTCACCTTGGGTGAAATTATAATCTACCAGATGAGAAATAAGGTCATTCATAAGTACAATAGCCCACTCTAGTGGGCCACATTTATATGATGTCTTGTATTTTAGATGTTGTCATGGGAATAATGTATAAATTCCTCGATGAGCTATGGAGCCCAGACACTGACTATATCAAAAATAGAATTTGTGATCATTTTAAAAAAATCATATATATGCTTACACCAAGAACATGGTTAAGATTATTGAGGATGTTTATTCTTAATTTTAGAAAGTAATCCATGGGACTCTAATGCCTAGAGTCAGAGCAAGAATCATAAAAACACTATTTGGGAAAGGTAATTATTTTTTGTATCTTGAATACATTGTTATAATGATCACCAAACACAAGTTTAATCCCCTAAGCCTCCCAAAGTATGTACCTGATAAATTGGTTGAGCAAGAAATTACTTTCTAGCTCTGGTGGAGCATTGAGGTGACTTGATAAAAAATAAGAAGAGCACATTCTATGGCCACCACATGGTTATTGGTATAATGGTTTACACATTGAGGAAGCACTTTGGAGACATGGGAGGAAAAATTAAGAGTTACCATTTTCCCATAGTAATACATAGGGATTGGGATCCTCATGGCCACATCTAAAAACATATTCAGGGCCTTAGTATCCCCTACTAGCACACCATTATGATTATGACCTTTTGCACAAAATGATGATGAGGTCTTGGATAGGGTAAGAGTTTATAATTTGAAGGAGGATCATATAATGGTGATTCAATATGAAAATTTAGTCACTGTAAAGGAATTACATAGCATAATTCCACTCTTTGTAGGATGGACATCCTTAGACTTTTGGAAAAATAAGCTAATAGAGTAGTCTAAAGAATAAGGAAATCCTTTATATGGACTTCCTTTCAAGTTAAAATTTGTTAATAAATAACTAGGTGTGATTTAACCTAACCCTAGGGGAAATCTAAGAGACCCCATCAATCTATATTCCTTTGATAAAGAAGGACAAGGACAAGAGCACCCAGCTGTAAGTATCATGCAAATGCCTACATCTACCCCTAAAATACAAGAATCTATATCTTTGGAGATAACCATAGGTTAATCATCCACCTTAGCTCAAGAAGGTTCCTCCTCATATCCTAAAATTTCTATTTGTTACAAGAGGAATCCTAGGACTTCCCTTATAGGTAGTCCTATCATTAAATTATCACAAAGCTTGTATGTCATATATCAACAAGTAGAAGAGGAGGAAGCAATGGAGGAGGAATGAGAAGAAGATATTGAAGAAATAGTAGAATTAGAATAAGTTAAGGCTCTAAACCTTGAGGGTGACAAGTGAAAATCACTAGCTATGGAGGAAACCATAGGTCCAAAGTCTCTAGAAACCACTTCCCTACTCTCTTATTCTATTCTCATTTTTGGTTTTGTATCAATTTTATCTATCTTGAAAACTCCTAAGGTGAAAGCTTTCACTTCCACCTCTGATGATCCCCTAACCTTTTCCTCTTTCATATATTTTCCTCTACTCACAACAAAATTTGAGAAGGATGCTACCATTATTGCTCTGGCTTCCACCACTATTAATCCATCTTATACCCTTATGCCATCCACTTTCATCATGGCCACTTCTAGTATTACTTATATCACTACACAGTCAAATCATTAAGATGAAAAAGGCATCCAAGAAGGTTGAAATAGTAATGGCCACTCCCTAACTCCATGTATCATTCGCCTAAATCACTTTCCCCATGCCATCCACCACTCCATCCTAGGAAAACATTGTCACAATTTTAGGTAAGGGGAAGAATTCAAAGACATAAATGATCATATTCTTTCCACTCCCCCAATATGGAGGTATAGATTGGTCTAAGATTATTTGGCCTTCCTTGCCTAACACAATTGTCAAGGTAGCAAAGAAGCAACAACTAACTGAGGAAGTTGAAGAAGAGGTTGTGGTCAAAACCACAAAGGAGATTGACCCCAAACAGTTGCCAATTCCTCTATGGGCCATCAATTTAAGAACTAAAACTACTCAATTTCCTAGCTTCAAAATAATAGAGCTCATGTCTTTTATAACTTTTTTTGCAAACCATCTGGGAGTATTTAGAGGGTAAGGAAGAGGAAGCTAGAAGATGATGCTATTAGGGAATTAATTTTTGAATAAAGGTAAGAGATCTTCTCCTTGAACAAAAAATAGAATAGACTCCCCCTATAATGAAGACTTCAAATATTTGGCTAAATCACATAAGGATGTCATGGTGTCAATCCATGAAGGCATAGAGTTAGCTAGATAGGAATTAGAGAAAATAAAAGAGAAATAGAAGACAGTGCATATACTAGTTGGCACTAAAGTTGAGGACCAAGAGGTAGCTTCAAAGTGATCTAATTCATTAAAGGCATTAGATTTTATGCAGGTTGAATTATCCCCCCATGTTACTAATACTCACAAATTATTGAAATATTTGAAGTCTAATGAGAATAAATTGAAAGTGTTAATTGTTTATATAATTAATAAGGCTTATAGCCATTTGGATATCATGACACTACTAGAGGCATCTAATGTTTCCCAATATAAGAGGTCATCAAAATATAAGAGGCTAGGGAGTGGTTAATAGTAGTTGGGGATTTTTTTCCCAAATATCAATAATATGACGCCCTCATTCTCCAAATTTTGAATGATTTTAAATTGTCCAAAGTAAAGGATGTTATAGGGAAGTTGATTAATAAGATGAACTTTGATAATCTCATTTATGTGTCTTCAAATAATTTTAATTAAAGTCTACAAGGGTTATCATTAGATGACATTGAGGTCGAGTTAAGCTTTCCTAGAAAGAAGGTGACTGAAGTTGAGATCTTCAAGATCAAATTCTAGATGACTAAAGCAAAACATGCAAAGATCCTAGGATAGGTCAATAGGGTGCATAGACCATCTCTTTTAAACTTAGACATAAAGTGGTAGTGGTATGATGTTCCACATAAGTGTTGGCTTGAGATAGAGTCAAAGAAGAAGTAGACTCAAGCTGCCACTTCCATTTCTACATTGTTAGCTATAGTTTTCATTCCATCTAAAGTCCATGTATCCATGCAAACATCAACATAGCCATGAAGGGCCAAGTTTTTTCATGTACATTCTATAGTGGTGTATATTCTATATTTATAGTTTTATTATAGTTCAATCAATATTGTAAAACTTACCAATTCTTTTTGTAAACATGCACACATTACATGATTTTTTAAAGGCTAACTTGAATTGTCAATAACTGTAAGATAAATTTATATGGTTTTTCACCACAGTTAGAACTTAAGTTTTGACTATGACATGTAATGTATTTTTGAATTAACTTGGAGGATGAGGTGACCCCTTCCCAAAGTCTATTTAAATAGATATAACACATTATTTTGAAGGGTCAAAAACATTTCAATATACAAGATTTAAAGTAGTTTTCATTGTCAACTCATGTGTTTGTGTATTTTATTTCCAATATTTGTGTAATTAGGTTTATCTATTTGGTTGTATGATTCAATAAATCTTAGTGTGTAAAATTTTTAAATGAATTTTTAATATCTTGATTGATATGCTAGTCTTAGATGTGCAATAACTATTGAAAGATTAGTAAATTACATTGATTATTGGTATTTTGATTGATTCATATTTTCTTAAGTGTGTAGAAGTGCTTTCATTTGATATAGTTTTCTATGTATGTGAAATAGTTATCTAATATACCTCACTAAGCTCAAGCCACACTCTTTTGATTAAGAGTATGCAATAGCTACTCTAAAAAGAACAACCTTTGACTAAGGACTATGAGTTTCCTATATCAATATTATCCCAGACTGGTTGACCATGTCTGATTGTGTGTGTGCAATAGCTTATAGAAATAGGCATAGGTCTTGAAATCACTTGTCCACTTAGAAACTAGCTATAGAGGTTATTTCTAGAGCCACAAAACCTTTCTTTTCTTCTCTACCCTTTCCTTCATTTTGAGTTTATTTTGAGGCCTACCCACTTTATATTAATAACCATCCAACCATCAACTCATATATATTTTACTTCCTTTTTAGAGACAACCCCTCCATCCATAAAACCTTGTTAACAACCTATATGCCTTGCCTATTATTTCATCAACTAGTTGTTAAAATTTCATACCTGTAACTCATGCCCTAGATTGGAGTTCACCTCCATTGAGATCCTAAAATGTTAGAGGCTACCTCATTATGAGATTGGTGTGCATAAAATCCATATAAACATTCTCTTTTTGGAACTAGAAGGAGGGCTAGTACCTTCTATAAAAGAGGTTAGTTTCTACATAGAGTTGTCCTGGAGTCACCCAAGAGAGTTACCAAATCTATTTCTTAGGCTGATCTTCTAGTCTCACCCTTGTCAAATCATAGGAGACTTAGAATTATACCAACTATCCATAACAAACTAAGGACACCTTCCCTAATAAGAAGCACTTCCCATGTTAATCATCTAATGTCTCAATCACCTTGGTTGGTTTGATATATTATTGTCATCCTAGGATATGTGTATGACTTACCCAAGAATCCTTAAAAGTATCTGCCATCCTTTTCTCCTTCAAGAACAAGAACAATAAAGGAACACATCAAATATTTTAGATTTTTTTAATACTAATTAATTTTATCAATGAATATGTTGCATGTAGGTTATTATCTTTTATTATAATGGATGTTTCTTATGATTGGTATCTAAATCTAACAAAAAATAACCTTACTTCTTGGGATGCATGTCAAACATATTTTCTTACACACTTTGGATAGGTCACCAACCTTGGTTTGATATACCAACACTTAACCAGCATGAAGAGAGAGCCTAATGAACTAATCCATGCTATTAATATAAAGTTTTAAAATATGTATACATGGTTAAGCCTAAGGTATAAACTAAAATAAGCATTAGCATTGGAGATGTACAAAAATGCTTTGGACCCAATTACTATGGTGTTCCTAAGAAGAGCAGTTGCTGCCACCAACCTAGCATTAGCATAAAAAGAGGCCATCAACATTGATAATAAGATCAATCCCTAGGTACTTGGCACACCTAACATAAAAAATGGCTTCCCATCATTAAATCTAGTACCACATGCAAATTAGAACATTATTGCATTCAATCAAAACTAGTGATACACATTCCCTCCTCTAACACAAATAACACAACCAAATTATGGTTTTTTAAATAAACATGCATAAGGAAATGGTTAGCAATAGAATAAAAAATTAGCCACATCTTTTATTATTTTTCTTTAGGTCACTGAATCTACAAAGGTGGATCTGGATGCTATTCAAAATATGGTTTAAAAGCTAACATATGACTTCCTCATCATGTAAAAAAATTTGGTAAATGCTCATGATCTAAGTGGTAATTGATATTATGGATTCCAAAGGTACAATAGACCATTCAATAGGCTTATTAATAACATAAATCACCCTAGCAATATTCCTAATATCAACATGGTAGAGACAGCTCTACCTAATTGGTGCAAAATCCATTATACTTCCCAACATGGTGAGCTTGATTGTGTTGAATTTTGTGTAGCATTTGAAATCTTTCAAAGAGAAGTAGTAAGGTAGGATTAGATGCATAATCGACCAAATTCCCACCAAGATCCTATCTCTTCAAACACTACCATGTTCTTTGAGACTCTTGAGTTTCCATTTCTAAGTGAAGATGACAACATACCAAAGGAAAACAATCATGAGATTCATGCTTTCTAATAATTTTAGAAAGGTAGTTACAATCTAAGGAACATGTAACCATTCACAACTTCTATTCCTCTAAATATCACAACCATTCCACCATATCCTAAAGCTAATAACAATCCATCTCCCCCAAAAGGGAATGATCTAGCCTCAAAATAAGAAGGAATATGACAAAGGAGGATACAACATCATTAAAGACATGAATAAAATCAAATTAAATACTATTCTTCATGAATTATATCATATCATTGAATAAAGGGAGTTACTATTGAATTATATCATAGGGAAGACCCCTATGGAAAAGACCAAAACATCTATAGATAAATCAAAAGTTTTTGACACTAACATCATCTATAAAAGCAAGACAAAAGTTCCACCCTTTTGCATGACTATCAGGGCATTTAGAAATAATATTCATAATTGTTTATTTGATTTTAGAGCCTCAAAAATTATTATGCCTACTTCTATATATCAAAATCTTGGTATAACTCCAATCCATTCAAAGAGAATAGTTTCACAATTGGATAAAATGGTGATACCCATGGTTGGAGAATTGACTAATGTACATATTAATATAACATTTGAACCATGAGTCTATATGACCATTGATATCCTTGTAGTAGACCTACATGAAGGCTATAGACTGTTGTTGAGTAGGGAATGGTCTAAAATGCTCAATGAATATCTCTCTAGAGACTTTTCTCACATCTAAATCCCATGGAGAGGCATTACAAATCAAATATGGATTGATAAGGAACCAAAGATGAAGTATCTTATCATAGAGTATAATGTCAAGAATGAAGAGGTAAAGTATGAATCTCCTAGCCTTGGTTTTTACAATTTTACTATACAAAATCAAATATAAGGGCTAGAATCTAAAATTTCCAATCAATTATGGACTTTGAACTTTGATGGAAGCTAGATCCAAATAAGGATTAGGCATAAGAATAAAACTAATCGATCCATAGGGGAAGAATTTCTCGGTAGCATATAGGTTATAGTTGCCTTACACTAATAATAGGGTTAAATATGAAGCTTTAATTATGGGATTATAATTTGCACTCAAGAATAATGTAAAGTAGGTGCTAGTGTTTGAGGACTCAAAGCTGGTAGTTAATCAATTTAGAAACAAATACCAATGTAATTTATCTTATTTGAGAAGGTACAAACATAGATCATGGGACCCAATTGAGAGATTTGAAGCTTTAAACATATTAGTAGTTCTTAGAGAGTAAAATCAAGCTATAGATACACTATTTGTCACTACTACTAATTTGGAACCTCTCTAAAAATCTAAGGTAAAGATATTCTTTATTTAATTAGTACCTTGTCCCTCTATTCCTGACATATAAAAAATTTACAAGTTTTTTATGATGATTAGTAGATCATTTAGTTTCTAATTAATTTAGGGGAATTTGAGTCCCAAATCATTGATGATAAGGAAGTCAATCATCTTTGTCAAGAGGAATTAGATAAGGAAGGTATTCTCTAGATCAAAAAGAATCATATCCCAACTGGGTTGATCTCCTTAGAAAGACCATTTGACATAGATCCTCAAACTCAATAGCAAAGGTAGCCTAAGGTCAATGAATTTGATATCAAAAGGGAAAATTTAGGAGTTGAACATAGCCCACATTATGTTAACAGTGGCCTAACTTTTACACCAAAAGAAAGACAATGAGAAGGATTTAATCACTCTATACAAAGATGTAATTTCTATGACATATGAATACTTAAAGTTTTATGACCCTAAGGTCATCACTCATACCATTCCTCTAAAAATAAACCATAAGCCTTTCAAATAGAGATAGAGATTAATGAATCCTATCTTGGATCCTCTCATCAAAGAGAAGTGGAAAAGTTGTTAAGTGCAAGAATAGTCTTCCTAATCAGACATTTTACTTGGGTGACTAATTTGGTCCTAGTCAAAAATAAGAGAGGTGAGATCAGGTTATGTGTTGATTTCAAAAATTTAAATAAAGCTTTTAAAAATGATAATTATCCCTTGCCTTCCTTGTATGAGGGGATACAGATAATAAGTGGCTCTAATATGATGTCCTTCTTGGATGCATTTTTTAGGTTATAATCAAGTACTAGTATAATCAAAGGATAGAATGAAGATTACATTTACTAAAAAATGGGTTAATTATGCATATAAGAGGATTTCATTTGTCCTAATAAATTTAAGAACCACCTTTCAATGAGACATGGATCATAAATTTAAGGGATTATTAGGTAAGTGCATAATCATCTATATGGATGATCTTACTATGTTTTCAAAGAATAGGAATGACCACATAGGCTACCTACATTCAATATTTAGGAGATGAAGAAGGTTTGGTATATTTTTGAACCCAAAAAAAAGCATATTTGGAGTGACTAATGGCAAACTCTTAGGAAACATCATTACCAAAGAATGGATCATCATTGATCTAGATAGACTTCAAGGAAATTTGAAGACTGCACCACCAAATAGCAAGAAGGATCTCAGGTCATTCTTTAGGAAGATTAACTTCATAAGGAAGTTCATCTTAGAATTTTTGAAGATTTTTAGACTCTTGAATGCAATACTCAAGTAGGATGCCAAGCCTAGAAGTATTTTTAAGACATTAAAGATGCAATATCTTAGGTCCTAATACTAATTAGTTCAAATTTTACAAGGTATTTTTATTTATACTCTTTTGTTTTAGAACATACAATTATTATTTTCATAACACAAAAGAAGGATGAGATTGAGCATCCAATTGCATTTATCAGCACAAATTTGAAAGATGATAAATTAGGTACTCCATGATTGATAAATAGATTTTTGCTCTTGTCAAAGTAGTGAAGAAATTCCAACACTACATATTAAAGAATAAGACTATTTCCATCATCTTTGATCCTTATGTCAAGCTCACCTTATCAAAAAATGAATTAGGAGAATGCAAAGGCAAGTGGATCGAAAAGCTATAGGAATTCAACATAGAAATCAAGTCTGTGAAGATCATTTGGGGTCAAGGAATTATTCAACTCATGACTAAACCTGACCCATGTATCACTATTGAATAGGTATGTGAAGCCTAGGTTTCTAAAGGAGAATGGTATACTAATATAATACAATATCTTCTTACAATTAATTATTCCATATAACTCAATAGAGATGAAGGAGAGCTTTAAGGCTCAAATTTGCTCATTATATGATTAAGAAAAGAGTTTTCTATCTAAAAAACTATGAAGGCATCTATCTTAGGTCTGTATATATAGAGGAATCTAAATAAATTCTATAAAACTTACATAAAAAGATAGGTAGTGGCCATCCATCTAGGAATAACATAGCCCATAATATCTTAAGAATGGATTACTACTATCCAATAGTTTTCAAGGATGCTCATGATCATGTGAGAACATGCCATGAATATCAAGCTTTAACTAAGAGGGAAGTATGTGTAGTAATTCCCTTGCAACTTATTATTGAAGGAAGGCCATTTGCCCAATGGGGTTTAGCCTTCATTGGTGTCATTTACCCAAATTATTCAATAGGCCATAAGTTTTTACTCATTATCATAGACTATTGTACAATATGGACCTGAGGTTGTGGCCACAAATAATTTCAGAGCACAAGATGTGATTTTCTTCTTGGAAGAACACATCATAACTAGATTTGACACCCCAATTTCTATAGTTTTTTACCATGAACCAGCATTCATATCAACTAAATTCATTGAATGGGCTCATGATAACTTGATCACTATCAGGTCATCTTCTAACCATTACCCCTAAGGAAATGGATTGGTTGAGTCAACAAATAAGAACCCAATATATGCAATTAATAAATCAACTGGGGATAAGCCTAGGGATTGGCAAAATATATTGAAATATGCCCTTTGAGAAAATCAAACAAGATACAAGTAGGCCCTTAAAGATTCACCTTATCTATTGGTGTATGGATTCAAGATAGTATTCCCAATCATGTTGAAACTACCAACTTATCAATTCATGTAGGAATGTATGGAACCAAATGATAAAGCAGAGTCTTAACTACCAAACATAATATAAACAGAATATTCAAGGACTGAATCTTTATATACCTTCAAAAAACACTAATACATAGTCAAGAGGTGTTTTGATAAGAGAGCAAAGGTCAAATCATTTAGTATCTCATATCTAGTGCTTCTTTGGGATAAAGACCATGAAAAGAAAGGATAAAATGACAAATTTAACCCACTATGGATTAGACCATATCATATTTCAGAGATCTTGGGTAATAATTCATTTCATCTAAATGACCTATAGGGAAATGAACTCACATACCCAATCAATGAACATTTTTTGAAGTATTAATTCATGACTATACCATCTCAAGGTACCCATGATTGAAAAGGCATGGTAGAGGTAGGATTAGATTAGTTTCCTACTTTCCTAGTTAATTTCTTGATTTCCTAGTATAGATTTATTATTTTCTTAGGGTAGTTTCTTTATTTCTTAGGTTTAATTTTAATTATTTATAGATTAGTTGTTTTAATTTTTCCTATGATAATCTGAATTTTTTTTATTCTAGTGTAATAGAGCTAAAATTCAACCAATTGTGCCCCTTATATGATGTTTAAATAAATTTCTAACAGAAGGGTAAAATTATAAAGAGATTCACAACTTGGGACCTATTCACAAATTAGTTATATTTCTATGTTTAGAGTCTTCAAGATGTAGGTATGTAATCATGAACCATTTTGGATTGTGTCACAAATTGAATATTTCTATTAGGTATGTGGAATTTGCTATCAATTACTTAATATGAATTTATAAATTTTTCTTTTCTCATTAGATCAAGCACACTCAATACATTAAATACTTGTTGAAAATGATAAATTATTGGTGCAGGTGTAGCTAACAAGGATATTTTGGTTAATCATTTTGTTTTATAACTATATCATCTCACAGGGGTTCCAACTCTCCTCTTTCCATTCAAATTTTTTTTTAAAGGGAGAAAATAAGAAAAAAGAACTAATGAGTTCAAAAGAGAAATAAATAAATAAATCCAAGAGAATTTATAAATAAAATCAAAAGGCTTACATGATGAAATAAGTTCAATGTACCATGCATCATGATCAAGAAAATTAAGGAAAGGGAAGAGAGGGAACCTAAGGTATCTCTATCAAGGCTATGGATGCTTGGTTGGTAGTAGAGCAATGCCCGATATTCCATAGATTTAATTAGATATAATATAAAATATAACAAAACCTAAAGCTTAATCAAGCCTTTGAAAATATCATCACAATAAGGATTAAATGAAACTTCACTTTTAGCACACACAGATCCATGGATAAGAAGGCAAGTATGTTGTGTGAATTTGCTTAGGAGTCCCTTTCATATTTTTTATTTTAATATTTTTCTATAGTAAAATTCATGATTGGTTTGAGATTATTAACCAAAATTATTAGGTTCTTAAATATTTATAAGTATTCTCCCTATAATTCACCATTTGTTGTACCCAACATCCCCCTTTTTTGAAGAAAAAATGAGGACCCACTTTTTTCAAGATTTTGGCATTGTTTGTTGAGCCTTTATTTTATATGTTTGTGAAAATTATTGAATATATTGATCCCTAATATTTATACTTATAATAATTGATCATGGTATTATATATTTTATGGACTAACTCTATTAATACCTTTTTGAGAGTTTTTACTCTATGTAGGTTTTCTAGACTTAGTCTATTCAGAGAAATTTAGTCATGGGGCTTTTTGTTTGGGCATTTTTTTTGGACATTTTGTCTAATAGATTTTAGTTTTCAATATTTTTATTTGGGAATTTTTTGTGGAAGGATTATTCAAAATTTATTCATCTATCTTTTCCAGGATTTAGTTTTATTCTTAAATGACTTATCTTTTATCAAAAATTTGATCTTCAAACATTTTGTTCAGAACATTTGTTATGATGGATTTGGTCTTTGGGGTTTTTGTTCAACATTTCTATTTGAATTTTTCACATAGAATATTTTATTTAGATAATTATTCTAAAATGACTTATCTTTTATCATAAATTTGGTCTTCAGACATTTTGTTTGAAACTTTTATTTTGACAGATTTGGTCTTCATATTTTTTATATTATTTTAGATAAATTATCTGATGGATCATAAGCTTTGTATACACTTAGGAGATTTTTCTCTTAAAACTTTTTGTTTAGGCATTTGTTTAGACAAATTGTCTAATGGATTTGGTCTTCAGGATTTTTATTCAGATCTTTTCTAAATCTCAATCCCAACATAAAACCCAATTCTCGACTCCCAAATGTTCAAAGCTCATTATACTTAGTGAATAAATAAAAATACTTGTTAATGCTAGTTTCCAACTAAAATGAATGAGAGATTTGAAATAGGTATAAAATAAAAAATAGGTGAACATTAGACATTTATAACACATGAACTAGAATTTAATCCTAAAATCTATATACATGACGTGTAGCCATTGAAGTCTTCATTGCTTAAAAATAGATGAACTCAAACTTTATTGCTATCCTACATGAGAAAATCCCTAGCTACCTATGATATTATTTCAAGAGAATTAGTGACTTTCATAAAGGATAATTATTCACAAGGCACGTAAGAATATTATAAGCACTACATATAATAGTAATGGCATATTCATCTAAAGCATTTAGGGGAGCCATGTCACCATCACTATTTTCTATTAAAGACTCAATAGAATTCATGGACACTATCTTTTATCTCACCATTTTCAACAACATGTATGCCAATTACTCTGAATTATGGGATAGTCAATTCTATTTATTCACAAGGCACGTAAGAATATTGTAAGCACTACATATAATAGTAATGGCATATTCATCTAAAGCATTTCGGGGAGCCATGTCACCATCACTATTTTCTATTAAAGACTCAATATAATTCATGGACACTATCTTTTATCTCACCATTTTCAAAAACATGTATGCCAATTACTTTGAATTATGGGATAGTCAATTCATCATAGACTTTTTAGCACTTAAAAGATGAGGATTGCATTTGATTACATCCAAGCCCATCGACCTCCTTTGAGACCTATTCTTTTCACTTAAAGTTACACAAGATGCTTTTCTACACCATATGGATAACCAAATAGTTGTAGCATGTATCCTTAGAATAGATTTTTAGAAGTATTTGTCACTACTAGCATCAAATGTTTAATTTGATAAACATTGATTAGTTCCCTAGAATCAAGATAATTCAATAGAAAAGGTGTTGACTTCATGTATTCTCCCTAAGGAAATCATGACATATAAGGGTAATAATCCCACTCCTATCAACAAGTGTAGGATGGGAATGTGGATTGTCATGGCACTACTTAACAAGCTCTACAACATACCTAACATCCATTTCCTCAATTTGGACTAGGTACTATTATTGCATATGATGATGATCAGTGATGTATAATTCACCTTGGGTGAAATTATAAGCTTCCAGTTGAGAGAGTAGGTCATTCATAATGATAAGTGGCCCACTCTAGCATGCCACTTTTATATGATGTCTTATCTTTTAGACATTGTCATGGGAATAGTGTATAAAGTCATTGATGAGCTATAGACCCTGACTACTGACTATATCAAAAATCACATTTGAGATCATTTTCAATTTCTACATATTTATACTTACACCAAGAACATGGTTAGGATTGTTGAGGATGTTTATCCTCAAGTCTAGTAACTAATCCATGGGACTCCAATGCCTAGAGTTGCAGCAAGTATTATAAAGACACTATATGGGAAAAGTGATTATTTTATGTATCTTAACTTCACTATTATCATGATTTCCAAACACAAGGTCAATCCCCTAAGCCTCCCAAAGTATGTACCTAAAAATTGGCTAAGCAAGAAATTTCTTTCCAACTCTCATGGAGCATTGAGGAGGACCTAATAAAAAATAAGAAGACCCCATTTTATGACCACTACATTATTATTGGTAGAATGGTTTACATAATGATGACACACTTTGGAGATGTGGGTGGTAAAAGGAAGAGTTTCCATTTACCCACAGTACCACACAATGATTAAGATCCTCACAACCACATCCAAAAATACATTTAGGGCCTTAGTATCCCCTATCAGCATGGCCATTATGATTATGAGTTCTTTCACAAAATGATGATGAGGTCTTGGAAAGGGAAAGAGTTACTAGTTTGAAGGAGGATCATCTAAGGTTGATTCAACAAGAATGTTCAATCACTATGAAGGAATTACATAGTTGAATGCCTCTCTTTGTAATATGGACATCTTCAGACTTTTTGGAAAAATAAGCCAATAGAGCAGTCCAAGGAATAAGGAGATCCTTCATAGGGAATTCCTTTCAAGTTAAAATTTGTTAAGAAAGAACTAGGGGTGAGTGAACCTAGCCTTAGGGGAGCTCTAGGAGACCCCATCAATCTAGATTGCTCTGATGAGGAAGGACAAGGACAAGAGAACCTAGTTATACATAAAATGTAAATGACTATATCTACCCCTCAAATACAAGAATATATATCTTTAGGGATATCCATAGATGAATTAGCTACCTCAGCTTAGCAAAGCTCCTCCTCATAACTTAAGACCACTATTTTTTACAAGAGGAAGCCTAGGATTCCATTACAGGTAGTCCTACAATTAAAAAATCATAAAGCTTATCTACCATATCTTAATAAGTAGAAGAGGAAGAAGAAGTGGAGGAGTAAGAAGAAGAAGATATTGAGGAAGTAGCAGAAATAGAAGCAACTAAGGATCTAAACCTCGAGGGAGACAAGCTAAAATAACTAGCTATAGAGGAAACCATAGGTACAAAGGATCTAGAGACCACTTCCCTACTATTTTATTATATTCCCATTTTTTGTTATGTATCAATTTTATCTATCTTGAAAACTCATAAGGTGGAAGTTTTCACTTCCACCTCTGATGATCCCCCAACCTCTTCCTCTTTCTTACATTTTCCTCTACTCACTTCAAAAGCTGAGAAAGATGCTACTACTATTACTCTACCTTCCACCACTATTGTTCCATATTCCACCCCCATGTTATCCACTTCTATCATGGCCACTTCCAATATTCCTTTTGGCACTACTATAGTCAAATATTTGTAGAGAAAAAGGGCATCTAATAAGGTTGAAATAGCCTTGGACACTCCCTAACTACATGTCTCATCCACCCAAATCACTCTCCCCATACCATCCACCACTCCATCCTAGGAAACCATTGCGAAAAGTTTAGGCAAGGGGAAGAAGGAAAAGACAAAAATGATCATAGTCCATCCACTTCCACAATATGGAGGTTTGGATTGGTCTAATATTATTTTAGCTTCCTTGCCTAACATAATTATCAAGGTAGCAAAGAAGCAACAACTAGCTAAAGAAGTTAAAGAATAGGTTGTGGTCAAAACCACAAAGGAGATAGACCCCAACCAGTTGGAAATTCTTCCATATTCCATTGATTTAAGAGCCAAAACTACTTAATTTCCCATATTTAAAATAATAGAGCTCCCATTTATTACAACTTTGTTTGACAAACCATTTGGGAGCATTCAAAGGGTAAAAAAAAGGAAGTTAGAAGATGACGTTGGTAGGGAATTAAATTTTCAAGAATGGTAAGAGGTCTTCTCCTTGACCAAAAGACAAAATAGATAATTAGGGAAACCCACCTATAATGAAGACTTCAAATCTCTAGCTGAAGCACATAAGGATGTCATGGTGGCAATCCATGAAGGCACAAAGTTAGCTAGATAGAAATTGGAGGTAGAATTAGAGAAAATAAAAGAGAAAAAAAATATAGTGCATATACCAATTGGAATTGAAGTTGAGGTCCAAAAGGTAGCTTTAAAGTGCTATAATTCATTAGAGGCATTATAGTTTATGTGGGTTGAATTAGCCCCCATGTTACTAATACTCACAAATTATTTAATTATTTGAAATCTAATGAGAGTAAATTAAAAAAATTAATTGTTTATACAACTAATAATGCTTATAGCCATTTGGATCTCATGACACCACTACAAGCATCTAACTCCCTCAACCTAGTGTTCATAATAATAGAATAGGCTAGGAAGTAGTTAACAATAGTTGGTGATTTATTCCCAAATATCAAGAACATGAGGCCCTCATTCTCTAAATTTTGAATGATTTTAAATTATCTAAAGTAAAGAATGTTATAGGTAAGTTGATCGATAAGATGAAATTTGATCAACTCATTCAAGAAGCTTCAGAAAATTTTAAGCAAAGTCTACAAGGGTTGCCACTTGAGGACATTGAGGCTGAGTTAAGCTTTGCTAGAAAGAAGGTGACTAAAGTTGAGATATTCAAGATCAACTTCTAGATGACTAAATCAGAGTATGAAAATCTCATAGGACAATTCGGTAGGGTGCATATACTACCTAAATTAAACTTAGACATAATTTAGTAGTAGCATTGTGTTTCACATAAGTGTTGGATTGAGATAGAGGTGAAGAAGCTGACTCAAACTGACACTTTTAGTTCTACATCAATAACCACATTTTTCACTCCAACTAAAGTCCATGTAACCTTGTAAACATCAACATAGCTATAAAGGGCCAAGTTTTTTCATGTACATTCTATGGTGGTGTATACTCTATATTTATATTTTTCTTATAGTTAGAGAAATATTGTAAAATCTGCTTATTCTTTTTGTAAACATGCACACATTGCATGATTTTGTAAAGGCTAACTTGAACTGTCAACAACTGTAACATAACTTTATATGGTTTTTTACCATAGTTATAACTTAAGTTATAACTATGACATGTAATGTATTTTTTCATGAACTTTAAGGATGATGTGACCCCTTCCCAAAGTCTATTTAAATATATTTAACCCATAGTTTTGAAGGGTCAAAAAATTTCAATAAATACGAGCAGAAGTAGTTTTGTTTGTCAGCTCATGTGTTTATGTATTTTATTTCCAATGTTTATGTAATTATGTTTATTTCTTTGGTTGTATCATTTAATAACTCTTAGTGTGCAAAATATACAAATCACATATTTATTGTCTTGATTGATATTCTAGTTTCAGATGTGCAATAACTACTGAAGGATTAGTAAATCACATTGATTATTGGAAATTTAGTTGATTGATTCATATTTTCTTAAGTGTGTAGAAGTGATTTCATTCAATATAGTTTTATGTGTATGTGCAATATTTGTCTCAGATACCTCATTAAACCTGATCCATAATCTTCTGATTAAGAGTGTAGAACAAGTAATCTAAAAGGAATAACCTTTGATTAAGGCCTATGAGTTTCTTATATCAATATTCTCTTAGACTACTTAACCATGTATGACTGTGTGTATGAAATAACTACTAGCAATAGGCATAAGTTTTAAAATTACTTTTCCACTTAGAAACTAGCTAGAGAGGTGATTCTTGAAGCTATATATCCTTTCATTTTTGATCTACCCTTTCCCTCCTTTTGAGTTTATTTTGAGTCCTACCCACTCTATATTAATAACCATCTATCCATCAACTCATATATATTTTACTTCCTTTTTAGAGACCACCCCTCCATCCATAAAACCTTGTTAACAACTTGTATGCCTTGCCTGTTATTCCATCAACTAGTTGTTAAAATCGCATACCTATAACTCATGCCTTGGAGTGGATTTCACCTCCATTGAGATCCTAAAATGTTATAGGCTACCTTGTTATGAGATTGGTGTGCATAAAACCTAGATCAAGTGAAGGTATTGGGTACTTAGCTCAATTTTAGTACATCCTACCATCCAAATACTGATAGATAGACTAAGAGAGTTAATTAGGTATTGAAAGACATGTTGCACATGTATGTTATAGATTAGCAATCCTATTAGGAAGATTATTTATATCTTATGGAATTTACTTAAAATAATAGTTATCATAGTTTAATTAATATGGCACCTTTCCAAGATTTATATGGTCATGCTTGTAGAACCATACTAAGTTGGGACTGACTTGAGGATAGATTCATGATTAGCCCTACCACATTATAAGACATGGAGTGGTAAGTAATTAAGGTATGATAACACTTGGAGACTGGCAAGGATCGATATAAGAAGTATGATAATCTGAAAATAATTTATCAACATTTTAATGTTGGTGATAAAGTTTTCTTAAGGATGAGACCCAATAAGATCCCCATTTATTATGGAAAAGGGTCAAAGTTAGCGCCTTGTTTTTTTAGACCATTTGAGGTCTTAGAGACCATTGGCCTAGTAGCTTATAGACTAGCCTTGCTACCTAGCCTATATCGTGTTCGTGATGTATTTCATGTCCATATTTTTCCACATTATGTTGATGGCATTACTCATGTATTGGATTGTACAACCATGTAGATCAATACTTACAGGGCTATGACTATGGATACCATTAGGATTTTAGTGTACAAGGTGATAGAACTTTGAGGTAAAGACTTAGAATAGGTCAAGGTATAATGGGATAGATATGATAAATCAATATCAACTTAAGAAGATGTTGCACCTTTGAAGTTCAGTATCCTCACCTCTTTCAATGATTTTCAGGTTGAAGTCTACATATGGGGAGGAGGATGTAAAGCCCCATTTTGCATAGTGATCATGTTCGGTAATATGACTATGAAATTCTAAAATATATGTTCTAATTATGGAATTATGTTGTCAAGTCATGTCTAATTAAGACATGCAAGGATTTCATGTAGGCTCTCATGTGTTAGGAACCATAAGAAAGACCTATTATCAATCATAGTTTAGATTGCTTACTTATGATATTATTATGCTTATATTTCTTTATGTAATGTCTATTTATGAAATTCAATTATGTCTATGAGATATATTAACTTAAGTCATATAGAACCATTAATTTTAAGCTTATGAAATGGTAACTAATTATGCATTGAACCATATGAAAATATCTACGTATATGTTGATATTCCATAAATGATTCACTATTATTGATTGATTGAAATTTCCTTATTTGATTAAATTATGTAGCTTCAACTATTAGGTTAGAGGAATTTTATGTGTGCATCGAGTGTGCAAGAATAGGAAAAGGCCCAATGAAGGAAAGAGACTACATGAAGCATGTTTATATTACTAATCAGTTTTAAACATTCTTACACCCATGCTAAGTATTCAGTTGCCTATTTCACCACCTTTGTGGAATTAACATATATTTTAGGTGGCTAGACTTTGAGCCTAGTAGGTGAAACTTGTTATTTCCTGACCTAAAGATCTTATAGCCAACATCTAGAAGTATAATGGTCAATTAAGTAGATCTTCCTTTGATTGTCTTAGTACTAAGATCAAGTGGGAAAGGAGGTAAGAGAGTCTTTAAAGTAACCATAGATGCAGTCAAATTTTCATGTACCTTAATGGAACATGGGAAAGAACATCCCTTAATGAGGCATGGGTTGGTAAGTGGTTAGTGGTTGTCTGATTATGAGATGTCTATTTATAAGTTGAGCTCCCTTATTTTAGGACTTTTATCCAATTTGAAAAGAATTATATTTAGCATAAGATAAGGATAAATAGTAGATATGATCATATGGATAGGAGAGATAAGTTTGGATAGATGGAGGATAGTGCCCAAGTGGTCTAAATGTCAATAGGTGGGATTCCTTGTAACCTATGTTTTATGTTGTTCATCAAGAATGAAATGATAATATTATTTTCTAATTCTTCTTGCTTATAGGGGAATAAAACCACTTTTTTATTCTACTTGTTTTATTATTTGCCCATGGTTGAGCATTGGTTTCCATGTAGTGTTTGCCTATTTGATGTCCTTGGAGATATTATTCCTCCTTAGTTTGATTGAAATTATTATGGTTTTTTTAATTCTCTTACTTAAAGGAGAATAAGATGACTTGGTTTATTATGCCTATCTTATTGTATTTCCATGGTTTTGCATTAGTTTCCATGCAATTATTTTCCCAATTGAGGTCCTTAGAGAGGTTGTGTTCCTCATCACTTGACTTAGATGTTTTAGTTTCTTACTTGAAGGATATTAATGTTGTTGTGACCTAGTATAGTGGTTGTTTGATAAGAGCATCTTCATGGTGGAATAATGTCAAGACTTCTTATGTCAATCATGGTGGTAGAATGTTTGACCCTCCTATGAATTTCATGATGGAAGTTATTAATTCTTATCATGATGAGACATGATGGTATATTGCTTAACCCTCCCATGACTATTATATGGAATAAATAGAGTGAGTTATCCTCTTATTTTTCCAACAAATAGTGGGGCATGGTATGCTATGAAAGCTTGCCTACTAGTTTTATATTTATGAATGCTTAGCTTCACTTGTATGATCATGTGAATTCTTGTTTGCTTGTATTTGAGACTAAGAGTCTCCATGGATAAAATTAGGAATTTGGACTGTAAAGTATCCATAGTCTTCCCTTGAATTAAAATACCCTTATTTAGATATCCACCTTTGCCTTTACCTTTTGATATAAACATGCTCGGAGATGGAAGTATCAAGATTAGGGTTTTTAAAGAAGTAGATTGATGATAACAAAATATTATGTGGGGATACTTCCTCCTTATGGATAGAAGATGTTTGGAGTGGATGAATAACATCATTTAAGACTGACTAGTCCTCTAATATTTAATCAGGCCTTGAGATGTACCTCTTGTTATGTAATTAAATGGATGAATTATGTGGTATCATTAATGCTTTAGTAGATATCCTACTTTTAATATTATTTCAAAAGATGGAGTTTGGATGATATTCCAACTATGGAATAAGAAATATAATTTTATTTATTAAAACCTCAGTGTTAATCTAAGATGTAATTGTTTATGAATGCTTGATTTATAAGATCTTGGAAAGAGTCTTGCATGTATCAAAGTCTTTAGCCTTTGAGACACTTTCAAATGAATAAACATAATGATTTCCTTTCTTATATACTTATCATGAGTAACTGGTTTGTTAAGCATTATGCATTTATGTTTATCTAGATGAGAAGAGTTAATGGAATTAAACTTATCCAAAGTAAATAGAACTTAGATAAATAACTATGAGATTATTATTGGGAATAACAATTCAGCTTGTTGAAATGAATTAAACACTGATGTCTTCTAGTATTATTATGCCAATTGTGAGTAAAAACATAGGTTGTCATTATGTTTAACCTTTTTATAAAAATGAGTCATGTTCAGTTATGACCATATGTATTTATACCCTTAGGAATGAATCATTATGAAAAGGAAGAATCCCCTAGGCTTTAACAATTAGATTGATTCATGTTTCATGCCCTCCCAACAACTAAGGCATTTATAAAACTAATTAATTTTCTATAATCTTAGATATTAGGCATAGTTTTTAGTGAGTCATTCCTTTAGAGACATTGGTTTGAGCAGACTATCTTTGTGTTTATTTGATGAATAGACTAAAATAATGAGTTTACTAGTTTAGAATCATGTTCTTCACTTTTAGAAAATATTTTACTTCTTTTGGACTTGTTATAAGTGATGCAGGCATGTATATTTTATCTTTTTGTATTTCTAGTTTTAGAGCCATCTCTATGTTTTACTTCAAATCATGCCTTAGTCGATTACCAAGTTCTTAATGGCTTTTTGCCTCGATCATTTTTACTTGGCTTGCCTTAGCCATTTTTTCTTGAGTTTCTTTCAAGTTTTACATTAGCCAAATTTTAATATTTTTTAAATATCGATAGATAATGCCATGTAGCATCATCCTAATAGCCCAAAGGATTAGTTGGAAGGCTAAGCCTCTAGCACCGTAGATTTATATGTAACTACCAAATGGTAGCATCTAGGAGCATAGAAGCTTGGAGGGACTAACTTATTAGGGTTATACCTCTACATTCCATGTATCTAAGTAGGTCATTAACCTAAAGGTTTTGTATTTAAGTTTGGGGCCCTTTGCTTTATTTTTTCTTTGGTGAATTTTTATGACTTCAATGAGTTTTTAAAGAAACTACATGTTGCCATCCTACTAACCTAGGAGTGACATCAACATGGTATAATGTATGGCTTCCCATAGGCTATTAGGATAGTGAGATAATGCCATTTGACACCATCTCAATGGCCTATGATCTTAGATTTGGTCATATGGGAAGCTTATCCCAATCTAGCAGGTTAGTGGGATGTCACCATGTGGAACCATCCTAGTGACCCATGATCCTATATTTTTCCATACAAGAAGCTTTCCCTCAAGCCATCAAGCTAGTGGGATTTTACCACATGGCATAAACTTGATGACCCATAATCCTAGAGTTGGCCATATAGGAAGCTTACCCCTAATCTAACATATTAGTAGGATGTTTCCACATGGAACCATCCTAGAGACCCACTACCCCAAAGGTGATTATGTAGGGAGGTTGCCTTTGGAATGATGGGTTAATAGGATTTTTCCATGTGGTATCATCTTGATGATATGTAGTCTCAAGGCTACATGTGTAATGTAAAATCTTGATAGCCCTGCAAGAAAACATTAGGATGCCACATAGTGAGAAAGTAACCTAGGAGCTCAAGGATTAAATTGAATATCATTATAGGTTGCCTAAGAAGCCACATGGATGTCATATACATCACATTTAAACTATGTTTAAATTATGGTTGTCTCAATGTCATAATTATATAAATCTTCAGTGCAAGCTCATATAGAATTTTAAGTGTTATCCAAATGAATCAAGACTATGGCCTTCGAATTTAGGGCATGATCTAATTATTTAATAGTGGTAATGGTGGTATTGTTTAAATCTTATGATTAACATAAATTCTCGTATTTGCTTATGGGTTTTTATAGTTTATGTTTCAACTATGTCATGCTTGTTTTTAAATGGGCATGACACCTTATATATTCAATTTTATAGCTTCACTCAAGTTCAATCCATGTAAACAAAAAACATGACCAAAATGTAATGAAAATTTTTCATGCCCTCACCATGAACATAGGTTTTGATAATATAGTTTTTCTCAATGTAAAATATAGTGCATGATCAAAATATAATTTACAATGTTCATTCCCCCATCATGATGTAGATTTGATAAGTGTGAAGTAGAATGACAAATATTTTCCATTCAACTATAAACTATGATATTGTATATGTTTATGAACTAATATCATGCCCCATGAATATACAAAATATGTGTGTATATGTGCATGAAAAATTATCATTTCCCTCAAATCGGTTTTAACTGACATAAAATGTTATGCATCTATATATTAAATTTGAGAACATGTATCTCAAATGTATGTGTATGTGGAAACTTTTAATTCATGTTATTGTAAAATATGTGTGCATGCATATGCATATACACCCAAGTGTGTATGAATCTATGATCAAGTCTCTTTAAATTGAATGAATTTGCATGGCATATGCCTTTTTTAATCTATATCAATGTGACAATATCTATCATGTATCTAAACCATTTTGAATCTCTAAAATTTGCACTCTAATCTAATTTTTTTTGCTCATGGAGGATTGTATCTCTATGACAAGTCCAATGTGATTCCCCCCTTTTTATATGAGAGATGTATCATGTAATTCACTCATCTCAAAAGAGGATTTATTTGTATCATGTAAATATAACATCATGTAATATCATGTGAACATGAGGAGAATATGTCATCATAGTAATGTATATGTGAATCAAGGCACACATGTAATATATGTAATTTAAGATATAAATTTCATGAGTAGATATATGTATCAATAATGCATATAATATAAGGACATTTTAATAATACTACATATTAAAAATTACATGATATAGATCGTGGCACCACTTAATGTCATTAAGCTCAACAAGCACAAGTTTTTGTGTCACACATAAGGCCAATGGCCATATAAAAGGTACATAATGATGTCACAAAAATAAATCCAAAGGCCATATACAATGGGACATAAAAAAATTATAAACAAGGAATACCAAGGATGTCACATAAAAATTAGGCCAATGGCCACACTCAATAGATAAGAAAAAAGTAGCCTATCATGTAAGAGAGTAACAACATCAGTGAAGAATAGAATAAGTAAAGTAGTATACATAATCCATATGTATCAATGTCACATCTTATAATAATAACATATCCATGTATCATTGTGTAATAAATGAGTAACTAGAAAGGCATGTGTAATCAATATAGGTAGCTCAACATGGTACAAATAAGGATTGTGCATTGTTAACTTTAGCCTTAGTAGTGAATTTATGTTTGATCCTTGTCACCCATTTTATTACATAATTGATTCAAATAATACACATTATCCATATAGAATAATATTAAAATAATAACTTCATTACTTGCATTAAATAATAATGTTTATTCAACATGGTCATGATAAATGTGTATTATTATGAAATAATAAAAAAATATGTTTGAAAATAAATTGTAAGGATTAAATATGAAACCTTACAAAGTTGAAAACCTAATGGAGATATAGGGGTGAAGATGAAAAGATATTTTATGTATGGAAATAAAATATCATATCAATGAAACCTGGGACAAAAATATAATAATTTTATTTTATGTAAGGAGATTATAAATGAAATTTGAAACTCTAGGACAAAAATTTTAAAATCTTGGAATGTTGAAACCCTAAGGGAAACATAAAGTTTTTCACTATTTGAACAAATATATTCCACCCTAATTTTTATTAAGGTGTATTACTTAATATAATTAAGATAAAATGATGTAATATAATTAATATATGGTATTCAAGCATGCATATAAAGTAAAATACTAAGATTGATTGTATTGATTTGATAAATGACACATGTTAAATATATAAAATACAACAAAGGGATGAATACTTATATTTTTTGGGTGACCTTATAACTATGAGTGTATTCTATAAGTGAAAATAAAGATAAAGTAGGCTTGTGGAATTTTTGGTTTTAGAACTAGTTCTCTATCTATGTAGGGTTAGTTCTACCAGATTGTGTCAATATCATTGGTAAATACTAACTTTTGTTGGTTGGTAATAACCTATGATTAAATGAGTAATAATGACTATATGGTCACCTACACCTATATTTTCTTTCTCTATATTCATGATTCCTAACCTTGTTGATGCATACAACCCCTTAAAATAGTTTCCTTTGACTTAAACCCCTAGGTATGCTTATAAGGGATAGAAACTTAAAAATATGAAAAAGTATGATGGGTTAATTTGACCCTAATCAAACCCATTTTATGATTGGAAATATCCTATGTATCCAATTATTTGAGGAGGGAAACCAAGCCACACATAGTTCTCCCACTTAGTGTGATTTTGAAATTGTGTTCCTTAGTTATATGTGTGTAGCTAATGATTCAGCTTTGATCCTTGACAATGTTTGATGACTTGGATTTAATGTGATTTAGACTTGGCTTATGAATATTACTAGTTATAGTTTTAAATTTTGGAAGAATAGGGCATATTTTCTTAATGTGAAATAATGTATAGATGTGTTTCAGATAAGTTTGAAGTCTCTTTTGAATGAGAACTTTATTTTTTTATAGATGATTCCAATTAGGTAATTTATCATGCCACCAATATTATATGAAAATTATATGACCCTAAAGAGATGTTTAATTTTATAAAATAGATGTTATTAGGTTTAGGTCAATACTAACAATATCATGTTAGTATCAACTGAAAATACTAACCAAATTTGGTAGAATTGACTTATGTACATGCAAACTAAACTGAAATTATGGAAATGTCTATATAGGATATTTAAAATGGATAATGAGTTTCTTGTAGGTGTGTAACAAAAAAAAATCTTTATAAGATAACATGTAAGTGTGAGGGAATGGTGAGTTAAGACCTTATTTGAATGTTCAAGTCATGCATGGTAAATGTGTGTCAAGCTTGTAATTACCAAGTACTAAAGATCATATTTTATTATCTATAGTGAGATACAAATATATGTAAAATATTTATTGATAAAATATATATTTTGATTATTTCCATATATAAATAAAATTAATATTCATTCCAAATAATAATAAATCATCATTATCCATATTTTTCATAAGTGTTTTTTATCATATGTTAAGTACAAACAAAATAAAAATAAAACAATATTCATTATTAATAAAATGGTAGTAAATTCATCATATACATATACTAATAGAATAAATATATTATTATCATCCAATGATTACATTCATTTTCCCAACTTGGAAAGAATAAAAATTAACCCGAATAAATAATATTCCTTGATATAATGCACACTTGCTAAAGACTCACACTAAAAAAAGTATTGAACTTAAATGAAAGAGGGAGAGTAACATTGGAGGGATTATCCTCAAACCAAATAATCTAACAAATCCTTTTCACACATTCAAAATCTTATAAATTTCCCTACCCTTCCTCATATTATATACATAAAACCTATGGAGCAAGAGAGAATCCATGTGTATATATAAGTTATTAAAACAACATGCAACTCTTTTTCAATAATGTAGTACATGATAATGAATTAGAACTAAAATAATTTATCATTAATAATATATAATAAGATATATTCATGTATCCATATGACTTAGATAAAATAATAGATGAACCAATAATTGCATCTGAACTCTAGTACTAAGGCATGTTTAGTAAATCACATATATTAGGTAGATGTTGATGAACCCATAGAAAACTCTAACCCATATGCATAAATTTATTGTTAAACTACATTATTATATTAATTCCATCTCTATAAGTATGTAATGTCCTTAAAATCCACCAATAGTTAGAATCACATCAATCAAGGATCCTCCCCTAACACTACACAACAATCAAGGAAGGCATAAACATAGCCAACCACAATGAACGCAAACATGTAGCAGTTAAGGATCAAGAGTATTCAATCATCAAGGAAGTTAAATGGCTGCCATATTTATTAAAAAAAATTACATGGAAGGAACACTTCCAATTATGAATCATTGATCTTGATACAATGCATATAATAGCAATTATAATTTATCAATTAATTAACTAGTCATCAAACATTCATTTGATGAAAGGTCACGATCCTTAGCAAAGCCATTTCATTTGGATAGGAAGCAATGAGGGTATTTATATTCAGTGAATTGATGAGAAAGAGATCATAAAATTATGAATTCAAATATTTAATCATGTATAAGCAACTAATTACAAATACATTTAAGGATGAAACCCCTTAAACTGTGTAATCCATATACAAGGATAAAAACTCTTGTAATTGAACCCAAGGACAAAACCCCTTGTAGTGTAACTTTTTAATATTCGAAATCTATATTTGGAAATAAATAATTAATCCAATAAGACTTTATTATTATTTTATAAAATATTATTTAAATGAATTATAGAAAATCTAAACTAATGTAAAATATTTTGATTTAGAATATTACAATGGTATCAGAGCTATTTTTCTTGCTAGCTTGTGAACTATAGGGTCACTACATAAGGAAATTATAGATAGTTAGGAGTCATACAACATCCTTTTACTAGATGTTTAAAAAGAAATCTTTTTTTTAGAATTTTTGGATTTAAGAGTCATGGAATGGAAACAAGCACTATGAGGAAGATGATCTTCTAAATCATAGTTATGGTAGTGTTGAATATGAAGAGAAATTTAATTTTCAAGAAGTCGAAAAAGAAAGGAAGATGATAAATTCCAATACTGACTTCCCTATCTATGAGAAAACAAATGAGGCATTTAATGTTTAACTAAGGGAATGCCCAAACATACTTAACCAAGAAGAAGTTGATATTTATGAAGACTTGTTTATTGGGAATAATGACATAAAAACTCTAGATATTAGAGATGAACATGAGTTATCTATCCAAAACACTAATGATGATGTTGATATGTGTTATTTTCATTAGAGTGAAGATAAACTTTAGTGTGCACAAGAGAGAGGTCTTGAGGATTATTCCCTGAACACAGGTTCTAAGTTTAATAAAATAATTGATTGTCTAATTAATGCACACCATCAAAAATATATCATGGGTTATGGACTTAAAATAAAACAAGATGGATATCTAACCAAAATAATTGATAGAATATGGGAAAATTAGGAGTCAAAGTCATATAATACTAGAGAAGAAAATTTTATGGAGGAGGTTAATAAAAAGATTAATTTTAGCCACAATTCTCAGCTATCCATAGAAAAATATGAATTGGAGGAGATTAACTTATCTTTTAATATTTTGGAGACTATATCTGACAATGTTGTTGACTTAATGCCATTGAAACCCTTGAAAGTGGAAAGTAATAAACTAGTAGGACTATCTCTTAGTATATCAAGTCTATCGAGCCTAACAATCATTGATGTATCAAATAATTTTCCCCTGTCACTTTACAAATGCAAAATTTGGATCAATCAGGATAGTCAAATCCAACCCCTTTGATCTTGGTTAGTAATAATTAAACATTATAGGTTAATTACCTTATTCAAATGCATCATTAGAGATATATTTTCATAGAACAATATCTCATTATTTTTAGGGTTCAAATATTGGCTTCCAAATAATTAAAACATAGATGAAACATATTTCCAAATATATTTTGATGCATTGGGCCACCACAATCTACCCAACATCAAGATCAAGTTGTTTCAGTAATAGCATCAACTAATAAATTTACTCTACATATCAAACTAACAAATGGTTTTAAAAATGAAATTAGAAGCCAAACTTTGGTGGTAGCCAAAAGAGACCTTGGCACTCTATTTTTTAATGGAGAGACAAGGAATATAATTTCTAACAAAGATGGAAATTCACAACTATGCATGAATTCAAGTAGAAGACAAATCATGCTTCATAAAAAAAATCATAAAATTTCTTGATGAATTATGGTGAAAAGAAGCAAGTATCAAATTCACTTTGGGGAATTACATTAGCTATAAATTAAATTAGATTAGAACTTTTTAAAACACTCCAAATTGAATAATGCATGCTCCATTTATTATATGTTTAGAAGTAGTTAAGGTAAGAAATTAAACAACAATAAAAACAACAAATTATGTTGATATCTAATAGGCCATATCATAAATTTTTGCATCTTTGTGAATACCTAATAACTGATCTTTCTAGGCATGTCATAATATTTCAAAATTAAATTTGCAAAAAATGATTGAAGGATAATTTAAATATCATAAAAAGTTTTTATAATCTAGTTGGACAAATAGGGATGTTAGGGCCATTCATAATAGAGGAATTGCCAAATACCATGAGAGAATGTTGAAGGAATATTCAAAAACAAAGGTCAATTTTGAATGGCATGGTTACATGGATAGAGATCCATCTATTATACATCTTGATGTCATTCAAGCTAAGATATCAAGAATCAATATGCTTGTTGGGATTTATGGGAAATTAGGTCACTCTATGATATAAGAAGCATCTACATTAAATATTAAAGTATGTCACTCTTTGCAGGATGTTTTTATAAAGGTTCCATAAGTGACCATTAACATACAGGTTAACTTATGGTATGGATTAATGTCTAATAATGATTACATAATATCATATACTATGCTTCTACAAATATATCTAAATACGCAAATTTCCATTCAAATGTAAGAGAAATTCAAAAAGGGAAGTCATGTATAAAACAAGTGACAATTGGTTCTGAATACATGAACAAAATACTGAACAACATAGTACAAACATTTGAATAAAATAAGTCACTAAGCTTAATAACATAAGCCAAGGTGGTGAGTAGCTACAACAAAAATCATAACTTTGTGTGCAGATATTAGTTGAAGATGCTAGGGTAGAATGTGAGAATGCCTTGTTCACATGTGATTATGATAGTACACTTATAGAAGGAATATTATTTTGGTGATCTATGAATCTAACTCCAAACTTGGAGACTATTTCATTGATAATGGAAATTAAGGGTACAATGACTCCATCTCATATCCCAATTTTATCTTGGTAGCTAGGAGATAATAGATTCATATTTGAAGAGATGGGTGTGCCAAAAAGGCAAATAATAGATTCATGTTCCTCACTTCTATAAATGTAACCATATTTTAACAAGATTAAATTAATGGTGAAGTTAGGTATATCATGGATACAAAGGGATTGTAAATCTAATAGTATTAATGAAGCATGTCTTTATGACTTTGCATTTTTCTATGACTTTGAAATAGAGACAAATTTGGATCAACATAGGACCACTATGGAATTCATGTTTGCATTCTATGAAATTTTTACATGTATTTGGTACTCTATCATAAGGAATGGATTAAAAGGGTTTGAGTAAGATAAATACATGTATGCTATAACTATACATGGAAATGGCATCTACCTTTCAATTGATATAATTTGTTTATATTTTTATTGTTACTCTTTGATATTGACTAAAAATGAGAAAACTACAAATTGTAGAGTGTTTTTATTTTTAAGAACTTCTCATGGAAAATTTTTACAAAACTTCTTGACATTTTGATGGCTCCCACTACGACTGTTGTTGTCTTATGGTATTTGATCACATTTTTGAGATGGCCAATAATAAATACAACATTGTAAGGAGCATTAATTATTAAAAACCTCAATTTACTATTTTTTGAGGGCAAGCAATTTGAATAAGGGAGGTTTGTAATGTCCTTAAAATCCACCAACATTTAGAACTATAATAATCAAGGATCCTCCCCTAACACTTATGCACCAATCAAGGAATGCCTAAACATAGCTAGCCACAATGAAGGTAAGCATGCAACAGTTAAGGATCAAGTGTAGTCAGTCATCAAGGAAGTTAAATCAGATCAATTTTTATTAAACAATTTTCCATGGAAGGAGTACTACCAATTATGAAGAAAATCACCCTTGATATAATGCATACAATAGTAATTATTATTTATCAATTAATTAACTAGTTATTAAACATTCATTTGATGAAAGGTCATGATCCTTGGCAAAGACATGTCATTTGGATGGGAAGCAATGAAGGTAATTATATTTAGTGAATTAATGAGAAATAGATCATGAAATTATGAATTCAAATATTTAATTATGTATTAACAACCACTTATAAGTGTATTTAAGGATGAAACCCTTAAACTGCATAATCTAGATATAAAGATGGAAACCCTTGTAATCAAACCCAAGGATGAAACCCCTTATGTTGTAACTTTGTAACATTAAAAATATATATTTGAAACTAAAAAATTTATCCAATTTGACTTTATTATTATTTAAATTATTATTTTATAAAATATTATTTAAAGGAATTCCATAAAATCCAAATTAATGTAAAATATTCTGATTTGGAATATTATAAATTATCATATATTAATGTTCATTACAAAATTTTCAAGCTATGTAATCTCACCAATCCATTTTATGTGCATAGAGATGATATCACAAAAATCACGTACAAGTCCTAATAAGACTTAAACATTAATTTCACAAAAAGGTTTCTGTCAAATAAATTTAAATATACTATACATGAACCACATTCCTAAACCATGTGTAACCCAAAAAAAAGTATAATAATCCAAAGTCCAAAACCACTACATTTTTCTATTTATTGTGTAAAATAAACACAAGCTCTATTTTGACAAGGTGTTCAACATCCAAATGTTGTTCTACATCCAAAAGAGTTAGAATGCTAACAATGAGTTTAGAATTTACAAATAAAGCTTTGTCTTATAAAAAAGTGTTCATCCACTAAACATAGTTTTAATATTCATTATATAGGGTTTCATCTCCCAAATTGGGATCAACATACAAATGTGTGATTATCTCCTAGTACAAGTTCCAAATCCAAAAGGGTTATATCTTCCAATATGTGTTTGTAATGTAATAAGTGTTTTAATGTCCAAACACCATGCTTATTTTATGATTGATTTAAAACATATAAGCATATATGTTTTAGTAAATATTTATCTAATTAGTTTTTAAATTTCTCAACATTTTTTATGTAAGTTTACCATCCAAATAAGGGTCCATAATCCAATATTAATGAAACAATGTATAAAATGATTTATCTTCTATATTTTAAAATTTCCCAAATTCCTTATAATCATGATTCAAATATATGTGAGGTTTTTTAGGTTATCCAAGATCAAATTTTATTGGGTTCCATAGCCCAAGGTAAAAAAGTGCATTGAGGTAAAATAATGTCCTTGAATCCATAGATAATACACAAATGATAACACAACTCATAAGTGTCCCATATTATTTAAATGAAGTAATATAAGAATGTACTATCATAATTATTGAAAATCTTACCAACACAAAGTATGTGTGATCAAAACAAGATCAAACTAAACATAGCCCACATATCTAATCATCTAAAAAATAATCCATATACCTATGTTTTCACATGAAACACATTCATGTGTGATAGGTTTTTAATTCAAACTATCCAAAGAGATAGATAAAATCATAGCCCTAATATCCATCAAAATATAAGGTGTAAAAGGCACAAGGCCTCAATAATACATGATGACCAAAATGTTTTGATAATTAATTTTAAAAAAAACACTATCATTAGAGACTATAACAATTCCAAGGGTATAATTATATTACAAGATTATCTACTGATACAACCCCACTATGTTCCAAGGTTAAAACTATGCAATTTTTTTAGTAAATAGATTTAACAATTATATTTTATCACAATATTATAATCTCTACACCATTTAGGTTATCATATTATTTTTTGAAAGATAAATATAATTGAATTTAGTGTTTGCATTTATATAATAATCCAATGATTAAGCATTTAATCACTATTATTTTTATCCCCAAAACTTGGTCCCAATGGTGTAAACACTGTAGGACCATAAAATGGATCATATACAAAATGAAATATATAGATCTTCAATAACTATAGGATAAAATAACTATACTTAGAATATACAAAAATTATTTTAGTTAATATGGTAAAACATAGATGCACATATTTACCAATAGTCATTGTATAAATAAGATAAATAAATAATGTAAAGTTACAATAGTAAAACTAAGATTTATAAAAAAACTCATAAACTAGTATAATATCCATGAGTATGCATAAATTATGGTCTAATTAGCTATAGAGAGGGAGAACATCATCTAGGCACTTTACCTCCAACCATAGATCATCAGTCTCTAACCAACCTCCCCATTAGTTCCCTTCATTAATGAGTAGATAATGGCAATGCAGACATCAATAACTCAACCATGTGTATTATAGACACTATTAAATGCAATAGTAATACAGACCATGGAATACATCCTCTATCTAATTTGACATCCCACATACATGTAAAATATAAATTCAAATAGATAGACAATGTATATAATTATAACATTAATTTGTTTAAGGATTTTCAAAATAGTTTTCAAAATTCCAATGAATTTGAGTCATAGTCCACGCATAATAATACTCTCTACTAAAATCCATTACCCGTAATGTTAACCAATGATGAGTTATTTATGTGATGGACTCCTACTTACCATCACTCATCATCCCTTAATGTGAAGGATGGTATGTGTATAACCCACATAAAAAGTTATATCCATAAAAATTCATTCTAAAACAATATAAATAACCAAACAATAATAACATACTTTATGAGGTCCTTCAAACAAAGGATCTAGGAGTATAATTATTTTAATGTGAAAGACACAACTCAAAAAAAAATCATACTAAATTTATCTTAACATTTTAGTGTCTTAGAATACCAATATAAAGTCTACACATGCAATAATACATGAATCACATCTGATTTATTATGCAAATTGACCCTACCACATGTTTTTTCACCGAGTTCCCATATATTAAGCATTCAAGTTTATAAAATATATAGAATAATTTTAATTTGTTTGATTACAATATCACATTCAAGTTCAGATAAGCCTTATTGTTCAATTAATAATTTATAATCAAATTAATCAACTCATAAACTCTAATATCTATTTTTATACCCAAGATACTCAAGGTAGAAAAGTAGTGTTTTGTATATAAATCTCATAACCTAAATGTATGTTATGCATAACACTCTTTAAAGATATTTTTTTAAAACCAAATCCTTATCTATCATTATTAGCATTATTCAATCATAACACATGACATATTTAAATACTATGGCATCCATCAGAAAAGAAGCAAACAAAAATGTAGTGGTTAAACACGTAGTGAGGATAAAATGTAACAAGGAAATAATGTAGCAAGGACAAAACATCACAGGAACAAAACATAGTAAAGTATGTGCTCACACAAAAGATGAGACAACTTTCAACTAAAGGTCCAAACTCATTAAATCATATTTTCTTCTATTATTTTTCTTGTAAATTTGGTGCATTACTTTTCCACCATGAAATGTTAACTACTATCACCAAAATTAATCATACAACAAATAAACAATGTGATAATCACTAAAATGTTTTATTTGTGCTCTTCATGACATTTTTTTGACATTACCAATACTGCTACATTTTTCCTCATTATGTTTTGTCCTTAGGATGTTTTTGTCATACTACATTTTTATCACTACATTTTTTACTGCTACAATTGTTTCCACTAAGTT